>CM062077.1:23489179-23647504 GCA_031163375.1 Conogethes punctiferalis | reverse complement strand
AACATCAAAGCGGGACGCACAAACACCGCCATTGATTGTAACGACCTCTGTCGGAGAGCGCCTTAATTAAATCACCAATTCATATTCTCTCTGTCCGATACCCAATCAAAGGCGGGCGGTGCCGGCAAAAAAGCGGCAAGTTCGAGCAGGAATCGTTGTGGGTTCCGTACGATTTAAGTAACCATAGCTGGTTAAATATACAAGTTAGAGTTTCTTCTTCTTTTCGGTAGAATATTGTACTACTTAATATTTGTTATTTACTTAATTTTGTTATTTTTTGTTCACGGTAAAAATATTGTACAAAATTATTTAGCAGACATAAAGCCTAGGCATAGGCATTTTCCACCAGACAGTATTACCCTAGACAAAAAAATCAAGTAATTCCTCAGCCTATGGAAAGAAAAGGTATGCTTGGAGTTTCTTGGAGTAGAGAGAAGAGAATGAATACTCTCATAAGTGTTTATGAGAGGTAGGACATAGCGAATCCTTGCACGAATTGAGCCGCCCGTCCGGGGAAGGACCTCCACCCTATAGAATACCGCAGTCAAATGACCTCTGGGTCGTGTTTCTGCCGGTGAGTAGGGTTTCCGGAGCTCGTGGGGGGTTAGGGTTGGGCCGGCATGGCGGTGGCAACCGACAGGTAACTGACCAGTTACTTGCCCGTTGTCACAGCGACTTGGGCTTCTCTTTCGCTTTAGCTTCTGAATGCCTATTCCTCCAAGTGTGAAACATTAATTAATAATACTTATTTCACGGACGGGTCCATTCAATATCATTGATCATGAAAAGTAACAAACATGACGGATTTTTCTACATTCCCACGGATCTACAAAGAGCTTCGCGTTCAAGACTTTTGTAATTAGCCGACTGCGCGGAAGAGAGTAAAAAGTGAGCTCACTATGAATATGCAATGGTCTGTTTGTCCTAGCATTCTGCATTATTAATGCCAGTAACGCGGCCACCAGATTGTATAGAAAAACTGCCATGTATACTTTCAAGGCTTTCGTTTACGTTTCTCCGTTTACGTTACAAATATAATACCATACCTTTGGATTAGGGAATGCCATCTCACTCTTGTGAGTTTATTTTTAAAGTCATCATAATCATCATTAGCTTATCGCAGTCCACTGCTGGACATAAGCCTCTCCAGTGGTTCGCCACATTGGGCAAACACTTGGAGGACTTACCCTATAATCCCCACGCTGGGCAGGCGGGTTGGCGGTCACAGGGCGCAGCTTCTGGTCCGATGACGTATAACGGCCTCCCGTCACTTGAGGAAAAGGAGAGGCCCTCGTTGCGAACCAAATCAATCACTTGTCAGTAGCCATAGTTACTCCAGAGTATAGTATAGAATAACCTTAGAGGCTGGTCTCTAGGGTTATTCTGATTATACGGCGACTGATCCCGAAACGCAACCGAAATGGTGTCTTACCGAGTGTAGAGATTGTCTAAAGTAATTTAACGCGCCCTCATCATCATCAGCCTTTATCAGTCCACCGCTGGACATACGCATCTCCCAGTTCGCCACTTAGACCGATCATTGGCTTCTCGCATCCAGCACTTGCCAGCCGTCCTGCGCAAATCGTCACTCCACCTGGCCTGAGGGCGTCCTACACTACGTTTGCCGAGACGCGGTCTCCACTCCAGAACTCGTTTACCCCAACGGTTGTCGGTTCTGCGGCTGATGTGACCAGCCCATTGCCACTTCAGTTCACTAATCCGGTGAGCTATATCGATGAGCAGCGCAGAGAGACGCCGAGCATGTAATATGAAATACTAAGAATTTGTTGCGAAGTATTGTTTATTTTTTTTTATAGTTGCTCGGCATGTCTTCCCTTCGCGAAAGAGAAGCCCAATTCGCTGTGACAACGGGCAACCTGTCAGCTGCCACCGCCATGCCGGCCCAACCCCAACCCCCCACGAGCTCCGGAAACCCTACTAACCGGCAGAAACACGACCCAGAGGTCATTTGACTGCGGTATTCTATAGGGTGGAGGTCCTTCCTCGGACGGGCGGCTCAATTCGAGCGAGGATTCGCTATGCCCTACCTCTTTTATTGTTTCGGGCAGTACTTATAAACGTTATAATAATATGGGCGAGTAATTCGTATGTTGTGTTTTGTACACATACCTCGGTCAAACATTTTGCACCCACAATTATTTTTATTTATCTGTGTGTTCGGCCGTCCTGTATATATTTTAGGATTTGCGTTCCATCAGCGAGTGGTTTACGGTTTGCGGTGTCTGTTTTGTGTGAAATAACCTTTTTGGATACAAATGTTTAATACCATTTTTACCAGGTGGCATAAAACACTACACAGATTTTATAGATAGATAAGATAATCTTTATTATACAAAATACAAACATTTATAGCAAAAGGTTTTACAGACATCTTGTGATACAATTTAGGTGGTCTTTTAGCTAGTAAGCGATCTCTTCTAGACCATCTTTAGGTAGAGGCAGTGTAATTTTCTGAAGAGAGGGTGAGCGTCGTGAACACTGTTTAAGTACACCATTCAATTCTAAATAGGTTGCAGCGACAATACAATGTGATTTCCAAATCCACTGATATTGATATATTTTCGGACAGTATTGGTAAATTTAGATTTTCTGCTCTGAAGTTTCTTAAGCGCATATAAGCAAAATAATTTCTACTAATATAAAATAAATATATTTTTTAGTATAAAAGCTTCACATTGAATGCCGTAACAGCCTGTAATTAAGTTGACACTTAGTTCGAATTTAATTTAAGCAAAAAATGTAATATTTCAGTGTAAACTTGTTGGTTGTTCTAAATAAATAAATAAATAAGTAAATAAAAATTCCAGTGATTTCCGGATTTGGAATAGGAGGACTCCATCTCATCCCGTGGGTGTCGTAGAAGACGACGAAGGGAATATCAGAAAAAGGGCAGCGTTGGCAAATCTCCCCATATGAAAGTTGTCGTAGGGTAAGCTTATGCCCGTCAAAGAGAGCGTGAGGCCGCGGTAGACGCGCCCGCTCTACGCCGCCCCCGGCTCGGGCGTCGCCGGAGGGCATACAACGCATCGTATGCCCTCTGAGCCTCTCCTTCGTGCCCCGAGTGGTGAGTGCGAGAGCGCAATCCACTCATTGGGGCGTAACGGTATGGTGCGTGCAGCCCCACAGTTGCTCGAGAACCACCCAGGAAGCATTCTATTGCTCCTTGGAGCCGGGAGTAGGGGCATTTGCCCTCCCCGGACCAGGAGTGTTGGCCGCTTGTCGTCTGCGGCTGGCTAGGTCAGGCAGGCCGTATGCTTCGATGATATCTGTGTCCCTGCAGCTTGGCGGCACGGTGGTTTAGTGGACATGCCCTTCCATTTTGGGAGGTGTGAGTCCGGCAAGAAGTTGCCTAATGCATTTCCCTCTATAAAAAAGGCCAATGCGCAGCTGATGACGATGATGATGTAAAATTAAAACGACCCTTAAACAAGGCCTTAGTTTGGCAAGCCGGTTTGCACGAATGTATAATTATTAAACAAATAACCAAAAACATGCGGTATTTAATACTTTTAAACAATATAGAAAATCAAACTGCGAAATATTATTAATAATTCAGTTTATTTGTCTGTCGGTAACATATTTGTTTTTGCATGACCGTTACCGGGAGGTCACACGGAATATTAATTGTTGCGGTCAGATGCGGGTTGAAATATTCAAACACATTTGGACGTCGTGAAAGGGTATAACCTCAAATGTATTAACTATTTTGCTTTGAATAGACAGAATTTTCGATCATGTGATATCGTTATTAATTCAATAAAAAGGCCGAGGTACGTATGTGGACTGACATAGTGCCAACTGGTATCAGTGTATTTAAATTAATAAATAAAATTATAGGTAGATCCTCAGGCCAGGTGGAGTGAAGTTTTGCGAATGACGGCTGGCAAGTGCTGAATACGAGAAGCCTAGGATCGATCAAAGTGGCGAACATTGGGAGACGCATGTCCAACAGTGGACTGATATAGGCTGATGATCATGATGATGATGATGATAGGTAGATACTTACATCTATCTTCTAAATATGTAATCTCTCACTTTCTCGAACATTTGTGTCTGTTCTGTATCAGAGCGTTAATATTGTAGTAGGTGTTGTTTGGCAGAAGCAAGTGACTATGACAGTCTCTTTATTGCGTCTGGTTTTACGCAGTTAAAGACTACGTATATATTTGTGGTACATTCGTTGGTTCAGATTTCCTTAACACAAGTACTTAAGTAAGCAACTTTGACATTGAATCAATGTACGAGGTACGTGATGTTGTCTGATATTGATATTGTCCATTTATGCATCAAATTAAGCAGCAGTAAATCAATCACTTGTATTTTAACAAGAAAATCTAAACATTTACAAAAAATTAGTACCTTTGACGGAAAGATTTTTACGATTTTTTGTTTCTTTTCAGGTCCCGAAGGCGTCCTAGATGATTGAAACTCTGCAAAGGTAAGTTGAATTTAAATACTGACCCCAAAGCGAGTAGCTCGTACACTCATATTAATTTGATTATTATGATGAACAAAAATATATATTAATTGAGCTCCCACAACTCGCAAACCCAATATCTATATTTTTATAATTAAGCATTTTTTTTTGTCCTGGATAGGATCCCAACCTATGATCCCTTAAAAGGCAGAATAATTTTTGGCTCACTGAAACAAATGAAACAGCCAGTAGGTAGTATAATAATAATTAATAAAGAGCCTCGTTTATTAATAGTAATTAATAAACGAGGCTCTAACTGTGCTCGCGACTTCGTCCGCGTGGAATAGTTATATTTTCCCCGTTTTTATTTACATTTTCCATTATTTCTTCGCTCCTAATGGTTGCAGCGTGATGTTATATAGCATAAAGCCTTCCTCGATAAATGGTCTATTCAACACAAAAAGAATTATTCAATTCGGACCAGTAGTTCCTGAGATTAGCGCGTCAAACAAACAAACTCTTCAGCTTTATAATATTAGTTAAGATTATTTACTTATGTACTAATGTGTATGTGCGTCAGCCTACCGTCAACCTACTGTGCAAAGTCTATGCTGACGCTACACATTCATGAAACAAGCTTCATTTCCATCATTCCAAAAACCGTTTACGGAAGTAAATCAACAAACAAAAACCAACCCAAATTAATATTCAGATCTAAACTCGATTCAATAATACATGAAATGCATCGCAATGCAAGCGGGCACTCGATCGATGGAGGGCCCTTAATCTGCTGAGTGCCGGGAGGGATTGTGGCCAGCGCTGGGGACAGTCTTGAGTGCCGTGTGAGGCTGCGATGCGCCGAAACTATGCTAACATGTAGGCTTAGCCTGTATTGGTTAACACTCCAACTCGAAGTATTTATTGGTTAAGTAGGCATTCGAGATATGCAGTCGGATGCTTGGGTTTCTGGAATATGAGGAAAATTGGAGCTGTTGCTTGTGGAGACTAGGCATAAGCCCGTGTATCCTCTACGGAGAAGCAAGTGCTGGCAAGCAAGTGTTACTACCTGCCCATTAGGGCAATTAAAATTGTATTAATGTCCAGCAGTGGACTGTAACGGGGATATAAGGGAGCGGCCTATCACCTTTTCGCTCCAAGCCATCCTCACCTGCCCGTGGTGCATCCTGCCGAACAATCATGATAGAAGGCGTAGCTAAATACCACAGGCCGAAGACGGGCAGCAGCGTCACCGGAGCAAGAAGCTACGCCCTGCGATCGCCAACCCGCCTGCCCAGCGTGGCGATTATGGGTATATCCTCTAGATGTTTGCTCTAAGTGGCGAACAACTGGAGAGGCCTATGTCCAGCAGTGGACTGTAAAAGGCTGATGATGATGATGGAGCTGTTGCTTGTGCGTAGGGAATACTAGCCATAAGCCCGTGTATCCTCTACGGAGAAGCAAGTGCTGGCAAGCAAGTGGCACTAGGTCACTACCTGCCCATTAGGGCAATGAAAATTGTAGGTAACAATTTGCTATAATTTTTTTTAAGACATGCCCCGCTGGGCGCCACCTAGCCAAACTAAGCCGTAGCTTGTACTATGGGTGCTAGACAACAGATAAACTTACTTAGTAACAGATAATCTCAGAACCTAAAAAACCCAGAATCTAAAATCAGACCAATACAAACAGACATGTTCATGAACGCGGTTGTACTGTGCGAGAATCGAACCCACGACCCTTGGCTCAGAGGACAGAGGTCACTACCAAATGAGCCATCGAGCCAGTCAAAAAGTCAAAAGACTTTAACAAAAGTCATCATCATCTGCCTATTAACTTCTACTTCTGAAGAAGAAGAAGAAGATCTGCCTATTAACTTCTACTGATGATAGGTTTCCCTCAACGACATCTATTGTTTTAGGGGATTTACCATATTCATCACGCTTGGCATGCTAGTATTTTTTCTTTCGCTTGATGGTAAGCGATATCGTAGTCTACAATGGAATGGTTGGTGAAATAAAACATACCCCGGATGTTTTATTTGCACCCAGGCAAACTCTGCTGCCCGTTTCCTGATATTTCTTTAATCCTTTTTTACGACAACCTAGGGATCTGGAAACCACATGCACAAAAAAATTACTTAGTAAAATAATCTTGCTTTATATCCTTCAAGGGATAAAAGGGAGCGAATCATCTTTTCGCTGTAAGCCAACCTCACCTGCCCGTGGTGCATCCCGCCGAATAACAAACGAGGCTCTGGCAAACCGACTGGCGTAAGTATAAATATCAAAGACTGATGACGGGCAGCAGCGTCACCGGAGCGAGAAGCTACGCCCTGCGATCGCCAACCCGCCTGCCTAGCGTGGCGATTATGGGTATATCCTCCAGATGTTTGCCCTAAGTGGCGTACAACTGGAGAGGCCTATTAATGTCCAGCAGTGGACTGTAGTAAGCTGATGATGATGATATCCTTCGTCAGTTGAGCTACAAGCTACAAAAGCTAAAATTTCATACACGATAACGTTTCAAACGCCCAAAGGCCAGGACAATGAACATAGCTCTACTCCATGACCATTAGGTTTTTTCTCTTCAGCTAATGGTCCGTGCAGCGAATGAGCTGTATATGGGGCGTGATAAACCGCCGGCCTGACTGCCCGCCGGCTTAATATGGACAGGTTATGGGATCAATTCTGAATGGGAACGTTTCAGCGATTGGAAGCGTAATGTTTGGTTATTGGACTGAGTACGTTCATGTGATTCGACAGGAGATATGGAGATAGATAGGACACCAAAAATTTTACTTAGAACTAGACAAAGTATACAATAATTGGTGTACAGTTCTTCAATGACAGGCTCGGTGGCTCATTTGGTAGTGACCCCTGCCTTCTGAGCCAAGGGTCGTGGGTTCAATCACCACACATGTTCGATGTGCATGAACATGTCTGTTTGTATTGGTCTGGGTGTTTTCTATGTATAATATGTATTTTTTTACAAAAAAAAAATGTATCTAAGTAAGTAAGTTTATCAGTTGTCTAGTACCCATAGTACAAGCTTCGGCTTAGTTTGGGGCTAGATGGCGCAGCGTGGCATGTCTTGGGGTTATTTATTCCCATAGTAATAATTTGTATGTACTCAGGAGCGGATCGTGAATTTGTGGGGCCCTGGGCTAAGCCATGTCAAAAAAGTGTCACTGTTATAGTTGTATAAATGGATTCAGCGGGGTCTGGGGCCTGTAATAACCTTAGGGCCCGGAGCTGCAGCCCAAATAGCCCTTAGGTAGATCCGGCCCTGTATGTACTATCAGTCTAAAGTCAGTAAATGTAAAATCAGTATCAGTCTAATCTAAAAACGCTCCAACAATCGGTGACGTCATACTTGCACAGTTAAGTGTTAAGCGCAAACGCCCGTCCCGTCTGCAGCCAGCTAAGACGTCATAATGTTGGCGGGCGCTGCGCATGTATTTTTAAGGCGACGGCGTCCGCGGCATTAACTATTCTTATCACTGTCGCCGCTCGTAAGCGCGTTTGTATGATGCACCATACTACGGGAACTCAACTTTGACTGTGTGATAATGTAGCAGGTTCGTATTTTTTTTTATAGTAGCTCGACATAATGGCTTCCCTACGCCTGATGGAAAGCGAAAGAGAAGCCCAAGTCGCTGTGATAACGGGTAAGTAACTGGTCAGTTACTTGTCAGTTGCCACCGCCATGCCGGCCCAACCCTAACCCCCCACGAGCTCCGGAAACCCTACTCACCGGCAGAAACACGACCCAAAGGTCATTTGACTGCGGTATTCTATAGGGTGGAGGTCCTTCCCCGGACGGGCGGCTCAATTAGTGTAGACTAGAACTGCCGCAACACGTCATTTAAGGGAGGTAGGGCATAGCGAATCTTCGCTAAACTCGAGAACGGCTGGACCGATTTGGATAATTTTGGTCTAAAATTATTTGTGGAAGTCCAGGGAAGGTTTAAAAGGTGAATAAAATATGAAAATGCTCAGAATAAATAAAAACAATAAAAAAATGTTTTTCGTTAAATATGACGATACGCCAGGACGCTAATTATAAAAAAAAGATATCTTAAGTAAGTTTATCAGTTGTCTAGTACCCATAGTACAAGCTTCGGCTTAGATTGGGGCTAGATGGCGCTGTGTGGCATTTTTTTCATTAGTTAAGTATGTATAGGATCTACATCCTGGGTGGTTGCGTACGATACGTTTCAACAGAAACTTCCTGCCGCGTACACTCAGGCTTTGGAATGAGCTCCCCGCCTAGGCTCTCCCCCGAGACTACAGTATGGGGTCCTTCAAAAAGGTTGTGAAGAGGTTTTTAAAGGGTCGGCAACGCGCGTGTGATACCCCTGGTGTCGCAGGTGTCCATAGGCTGCGGTAACCGCTTAACATCAGGCGGGCCGTAGGCTTGTTTGCCAGCCCAGTGGCATAAAAAAAGAAATAAAAAGTTCTGGACCATTCCAAGCCCCGTGACACCACCCTAAAGGTGGTGGACGGAGGGGCCAGGGTTTCTAGTGGGTATTCCTGGTCCCTTTGCTTCACAATCCCGATCTTTACCTCAATCTCGATCCCGTTAACGTGTTACTATAAAAGTTAGATCAGTGACTAAGTCGACTACGCACCGACAGTAAAAACCATTGAAAAAAAATGCCTGACAGCCGAGAAGTGGAAATAAAAGACGGCAAGAGTCGGGCTCGCGGCGTAACGACTGCATTTACGACGCGGCTGTAAACCGCCCGTGAGCACGCCCGATGATTTCCAGTTGCATTTGCCCTATTGCTTTTTTATGACAGCGGGGCAAACGCGCCTGAGACCGTCTGGAGGTAGGCTGTGACGTCACTCTTTCGAAAAGAGTCGCAAATGCAATGCACATCTTTCAACATTTTGTAGGCTTCATCTCCCAAATTGTAGTCAGTAAAAACAGCGTCTGTGGAAGAAAGAACATCATGAAATTTATAAGCATTGCAAAAAAAATAACAATTGGCCATAGAATGGCATAATTATGAACAGCGGGGCAAACGCGCCTGGAGGTATGCAGTGATGAGACCGTATGTACTCTTCAAGAAAGTCGCAGGTGCAATGTTCGTCTTTGAATACTGCTTCTTCTTCCAAACTATGGTCAGTTAAAAACTTCATGTGTGGAAGATTTTTGATGGATGAACGCGTTCCATCGTTGACTGTGATAGCGCTTACAAGTGAATTGTGAAAAAAAAAACTGCTGCGTTCACCAATCCGATTGCCAAGCGTGGTTAGGTACTAAGTCAAATCCCTCCAAATGACTATTATTATTGGGGGAGGCTTATGTCCAGCAGCGGACGTTTGCATGCTGATGATGATGGCAAATGATAAACTGGGATGCGATAAAATTAGTTTCTGCATATAAGCGGTACCCGTTTCACATCAGCTCTGGCTCGAATAATCTCTGCTTAAGTACAGTCACTGTATTCAGTGGCCATTTCTGCTTAAGCCAGTACAGTCACTGTATTCAGGGGCCATCTACGCTTAAACCAGTACAGTCACTGTATTCAGTGGCCATCTCTGCTTAAACCAGTTCAGTCACTGTATTCAGTGGCCATCTCTGCTTAAACCAGTACAGTCACTGTATTCAGTGGCCATCTCTGCTTAAACCAGTACAGTCACTGTATTCAGTGGTCATATCTGCTTAAACCAGTACAGTCACTGTATTCAGTGGCCATCTCTGCTTAAGCGAGTACAGTCACTGTATTCAGTGGCCATCTACGCTTAAACCAGTACAGTCAATGTATTCAGTGGCCATCTCTGCTTAAGCCAGTACAGTCACTGTATTCAGTGGCCATCTACGCTTAAACCAGTACAGTCACTGTATTCAGTGGCCATCTCTGCTTAAGCCAGTACAGTCACTGTATTCAGTGTCCATCTACGCTTAAACCAGTACAGTCACTGTATTCAGTGGCCATCTCTGCTTAAGCCAGTACAGTCACTGTATTCAGTGGCTACACACTTTCCACGCTGCCAATTAACACTCGCATTGCGATACCTCAAAAAACCGAAAGACGGCGGAGCAACAAAAACTTTTTGAAACGCCCAAACTGTTCCGTCACAAATACTCCGCGGTAATGAGTCGGCCCGGAAAGGGCCCTGTAACTACGCCACCTAACAGCGTGTGACCAGATATTGGTGTTGTTTCAGGATAGGAAGTCATTAACGCTATAAATAAGTAACCTAGGACACGCCACACAGCGCCCTCTAGCCCAAAACTAAGTCGAAGTTTGTATTTTCATACAGGACAATTGATAAACGTATGTAGATTCTTTTTTAACCCACTTTAAAAATGGATGTAATTTCCTTAACTTCGACTTGTATAATATTTGCATTTTTATGTTTTTTTTTGTAAGTTAATTACTATTAGATATTATGTACATTAGTAAAGACCCAAATCGATACAAATAGACATGTTCAATGGTCAGAAAGTTTACGACTCAATGGTCAGAGGCAACGTTCTAGCTAGATGGTTCTAGCGGAATAGATGATGCTGGCGAATAGGGTTATTTCTAGGGTCAAAATACTTAGTTACCTACATTATGTTTAGCCCGTATTTTAGATTATAAAAAACTACTCGACACGTATTTTTCAATTTGCAATTAAACAAAAAATAACAAAGATACAAGGCATACAAATTTAGTGGGAGTTTGGAGTCTTTGACGTCACCCCTTGCGAAAGAATGCCACAAGGAGTGACGTGACACGTAACTTTAGCGGGCTATATCTTTGTATATTTTGGTTTAATTTCGAAATTAAAAAAATAAAAAATACTTTTTCGAAAATGTTCGTGCTAGGCACACAGAAAGCAGAAATATGTCATCTGGTAAGGAACTTAGTTAATCACTTTTGGAAGAAATTCGAAGTCCTGCGTAATCCATGACACCTGGCCACTCTACCATTAAGTATTACATTGCTATTTTAAAATAGCCTCTACGTTAACGCAATAAGGTCGCCACCAGTCTCGACATTACCTGCGGTTGCTTGTAACTTCCATCCGCTTCCGCAAGTTCAGTTAATGTTCATTTAGAAAAATAACAAATAAGTTGGCGTTTTTTGTCGGCTCGCTACTTAACCTTTGAGGGGAGCACGTGGAGTTTGCGAATGTTGAACGAAGTCATTTACGGAAAGATTTTTTACAGCTTAGGAAAACAGCGGTTTTCAAAGTAACTTGGAATAGGCTTGATTTATGACCGAGCGTTGTTTTGTTAGTTAATTGAGGGATATAAGTCTACGTCGCGGCAGTCCTAGTCTTTCCGGGTCCCGTGACACCATTCCCATAGACGATTGACAGGAGGGGCCGGGGTTTTTAGTGGGTATTCCCTGCCTCCTTTCCACCTTGAGGCAGGGTGAGTCCCACATACCCCTTTACTCTTCCCGGGTGACGGGGATGCCTAAATGCATTTTCCTTGGCATTAAAAAAAGGGATATTAGTCTATGTTAAGCTGAAGCCATAAGGCATTACTCAACCGCGCTGGCCAAGTGCAGTTTGATCCCATAGATACCAATGGGTAATTAGTATAAGTCTCTTCATCAGAAAAGCGAGAAAGGAAGACATAACATACAGAACATAGTATACATGGGGTTGCATTGGGATTGAAGAATGCCGAAAAGGACAGATTTTTGTCGCAAGCTGGTCCCGATAATCCTTAACTTTTCTCTGAAAGGTCTGAAAATTAAATGGTTCTCTAAAAATTTTAAAGTAGCTAATGTTTTCAGTACAATGCTAACAAAAGTCGTCTGGAAAAGTCCATTACTAGCAATAACACCGCTCCATTTGTTGTTCAATAAAAGTACGAGTAAGTAAGTATATCCCATTTCCTGTAAATCAATCTTTAAAAAAAATGGTCGTACCTCAGAACCATACGAAAGCATTCATCGAGCTTTTGTTTCACAAACGTCATTTATCATTATTATTAACGCTTTCAACTTTGGAACAACAACGAATCGGATCTGGTCTCCCCACACCTTGGAGTTGAAAAATATTAGGTGTCATAACGCAGGAACCGGGCGCGGCAAGTTGCACGTTCGGCGCAATAGTCGGCCGGCGAGCGCGGGCCACGGCGGTGTCGCTCGACAATCTAACGATTCGGATTTAGAATCAATGTAAAGTTAAAGTATCGTATTTAGAATTAGAACCGATTTAAAATTGAAATTTAGAATTTTAGAATTAACATAATATTAAAGTAAAAATTCAAGTTTTGAATTTAGAATTAATATTACCCTAAAGTTTTGAATTTAGAATGAAATAAAATTGAAATTTTGAATTCACAATTCATATAACTTGATTTTTTGAATCTAGAATCGTTAGGTAAACGCCCATTTCCTGATATTCACTTAGTCGTCTTCTACGACATTCGGGAAGAGAGTTCATTACACAACAACTCGTTTTGTTCGTCGATGTCACTTGGTCGTGGGATCGTGGGTAATTTCTCGAAGCGCTCCCATTTTGAAGCGCTCCTAACGAAAAGCTTTTAGTTAATTTTGCAAACATGAGCGCAACTAAAAGGTAAGCTTCGAGGAATAGTTTAGAAGCGCTTCGTTAGGAACGCTTCAAAATGGAGCGTTCAAGCAAGCGTTTCGAGGTGATCGTCAGGCATTGGTAGCAAAAGTCATTTCTCGTGCGTTCGTCACACTAGTTCTACACCAATAAGTCGATAAACATCTCGACCGATTCCCGCATAAGGCCCAGAGCAAAACAATTGACACCAGCTACACAGCGCGCCCGGCAGCCGGCAAAAATTTATGACTTTTGTTTCTCAGATAGTTTCTTTGGTTATCGGCCATATATTCAGCCGGCGATCGCGCGGCTTTGTTTGTCGGCTGAGTTATGATCCCGGCACGATTGGGAGCAATCATGTTTGATGATCTTTTTTTATGTGGCATAGCATTCGTCCGTGAGGTGTCAGGATTTAGAATAGAACCACCTCATCTGATCCCGTAGAAAGTGTTCTAAGCGCTACCACTGCTGGATTTAGGCCTCCCCAGTAGTTTGCTACTTTGGGCAGACTCCTGGAGGTTATACCCATAATCTGTGTGACTGAGTAAACATTATTAAAAATAAGTACATCTAAGTATATGAAACACCAATCAAAGGCAATAGTTCCATATTTATAAGTAATTTATTTGATGTGACTCAACTTGTTTAAACCAATTAACCAGAAACAGTGAAGTTAATCACAAATATTAATAACGCAATAAAATCTCAACGAGGCAACGATAAAAAATAATTGAAAATAATAATCATGTAACAATAACAACCCAATTTTAAACCGGGCACGTTCGGTTGGTTCGCAATTAAATTTATCATCGTCGTACCGAAGAAAATTAAAATGATATTATTCGGACAATGCGCTGATTATGCGCGGGGAGCGAGCCGCGTTCCGCCCGCGTGCGTGCGTCCGCGTAGCGGGGCCAGGCGTCCGGGTGATGCCGGACATGGTTAGGCCCTTTGATTGCGTGTCCGGCTTTTGTTAGATATTACGTTTCGCAAATTTTGGTTGTTATTTTTATGTAGGTAAAAAAAAACGTTTACAGATGGCAACATCAGCCCCGATGTCCGTTGGGGTAAGCGAGTTCTGGAGTGGATACTGCTACTCGGCAAACGTAGTGAAATTGGCAAACAACTTGACTTCTTCTGTCTCTTGGCTAGCTTTCTGTCGTAAGTACAGATGTCCTTTTTGCGACGATTCTGTTTGTATTATTAGTTTTGCTTGTGCTCTATATTTATTTTTGTATTTCGGGTTTCAAAAATATTGAAGTCCATTATTACTGGTGACTAAATTTTAAGTAAACTTCTAGCAATACATTGGTGAAAACCGCTTTCAATTCCATGCACTAGTTTTTGCGTGATGCGCATTCAAACATACAGATAAAAAATTCGCCCTTGACTGCTCTGCTTGTTTTGATCGTAGCGCGATGAAAAGTATACTAAAACCTGCCCAGAAGTACGAAGTACAATTGTACCAAGTTTCGACAAAATCTATTCAGTACTTTTTGTTTCTTTAACGAACATACCGACAGACAAAAAATTTACTGATTGCATTTTTGGCATCAGTATCTATCACTAATCATCCCCTCATAGTTATTTGAAAATTTGTTAAAGTACAGAATTGACCTCTCTACAGATTTATTATAAGTGTATACTTATAAGTATACATCTTCTATGTATATAGAAGATGTTTTTTATTTTACTTTTAGAACAAGCTTTTCAATCATATAGTCCACACGGTCTTTTCACGGAAATGTCCGAGCAAAATAGCTTGCCTGTCTGACAGTCTTCGATCACCTGGCAACCCTACGTCCGCATGAGTCATGCGTCCGCGTCCGCATCGCCTGCATCCCGCATCCCGCATCCTGCATCCACCTGCGATTTAATCAGCGGCCGCCGGAAATTCAGCGGTGCCGCTTCGGAATCTCTTCAATTTCCCGCATTTTTTCCCGTTGTTTTTTTCGGGGGCGCGGAATGATTTTCTGACAGAGCGGCTACTTGCGTTTAGTCATGCATTTTATTGTGTTAACGCTTTAATTAAATGTTTTAAATAACGTTCCCCGGCCGGCGTATTATATGGTTTTTGTAGAACCTTCTCTTCGCCTTGTTAATTCTGTTACGATTTTGACTTTTAATTTTGAAATAGTTTGTATTCTTTGTATTTTTTGAACAAATACCTATATGTTTATTTAAATTCGAAACATAACATCCAGAACCGAATGTGCATGATGCACGAATGTTTGTTCCGGGTGAGAGTCACTACCAAATTAGCCACCGGCCAAGGTATCTACCCATTTTGAGATACAGTTACAATCGGAATACCTAGTTTCATCATCCTACAAAGGTCCACTGCTGGATCCATAGGCATCTCCCAATTAAAACTGTAATTTGGCTGGATTTGTCATAGTCATAGGGGTCATATGTAAGGGGGCTAGCTAGCAACCAAGTTATACTATTATCCACTACCGATGGTATCCTTTAACAGTACAGAGCAGATGTGTCAGTGTTCGGCAGACAAACACCGCGCCTGCGGCTTTATTGGTGAAATATTGCAGCGAGCTACTTCGCATATTAAAATCACTCGCTCACGTTACCGTTTCAAAGCCGCGGACAAAACGCTCTTGCTAAGGCTGAGCGAAGACTGGAGGCACAGCGAGAGGCAGATATAGGCTTTAAAAACCTATTTACTTTAGACTTGAATTGCCCCACTGTATTGCACTAAGAATAAGAAAACCTCGGAGGGAGCTCAAACCACAAACGATCAGTCTCTTGCATTCCACTGCTGAACATAGGTTTCTCCCATGTTTCGCCACTTTCATCGATCCTAGGCTTCTCAAATCCATTTCTTGCTAGTCATCTTGCGCAAATTGTCGCTTCACCTGGCCAGAGGGCGTCCTACACTACGTTTGCCGAGACGCGGTCTCCACTCCAGAACTCGTTTACCGCTACGCCTGTCAGTTCTGTGGCTGATGTGGACATCCGACTGCCACTTCAGCTTACTTATCCGGTGAGCTATGTCGATGACTTCAAAGTCATCGACATTTGACGGCTTTGAAACGGTAACGTGAACCAATTCCCTGTCGGATCACTTCGTTTCCTATCATACAGCAACGCAGAGATCGCAGGAGGGCATTTCTCTAGAATCGGACCGTGCGAACTGATACTGATATTCGCAACAACTTTCCTCACTACCAAATGAGCCGCTGAACCAGTTAACCAGCTCACGAACAACAGCCAACGCCGTCTGCGCCGCGCCTAACCCGTTGAAATCTCGCCGAATTTCTCGCAACAAATCCGAGATTACAGCGGGCAATTTTAACACAAAAATACAAGTGCAATTTGTAAACCCATAAACCGTTTCTGGCTAGTCCCGGCGTCTTAATAGTTAGTTGGCAAGCTTTGTTAGTTCGGATGCGTCTGTGGCTCGTAATATGCGACACACTGCCCTCTAATTGCGGTCCTAATTGCCCAGTCCCCCCCTCCCCCTTCTTTATTCGCGAGCCGCGTTTTGGGACACGTGGCGAGCGTATTTGTGGAGCAAATGTTTTTGCTGGAATGTTAAGCTGGCCGTTTACGGCATGCTTTTGGTCGGCATTTGTTCTTATTTCGAATGTAGCCGAGTCTCGTGTTGCCACTGTCTTGCTTGACAATCAACCGTGAAAATAGTTGCTACCAGCCACATATATGGATGGCCAGTCTGATCCAGTGGTAGTGAGCGCTGCCTTTGACATAGTTGAGTGGTCACAGATTCGAACAGCACAGTACAAATATTTCTGGGCATAAACATGTCTGTTCATGTTTGTTGGTGTTTACCTTGTTTTTATTTACATTAAGAGTGTATTGAGTCACTTTTCTAGACCCATAGTTCACGCTTTAGCCTACTTTGGGACTATGTTTCGTTTCCAGCGTTCGTTTTTTCCGCATACCTGTAAGCTCTGGAATGAGCTCCCAGCCGCGGTGTTTTCTGATCGCTACGACTTGTCCTTCTTCAAACGTGGACTAATGAGAAGTCTTTCCTCGCAGTAGGCAGCAGCTAAGCTGTGACCTTGGCATTATGGAGTCTATAAGCGGCGGTAACCGTTTAACATCGGATGGACCGCTTGCTAGTCTGCCACCCTCCGGAATAAAAAAACAACTCTTTTAGTGGTCTCCTAAGATTTCAATAAACTTCTTATGTCGCGTTTACACGCTCGCGTTTAATACGACATTCAACGGGCACAAACACAAGCACAAGCATGTGAACGGGCTGTTCGACTGTTTGAATGTGCATGTGCGTGCGCAGTGTGTAGGGCAGGGCTGCTCGCCGAGCTGCTTGCCGGGCTGCGTGCCACGCGTGTAAACCTAGCATTAGAGGTAACTGTAACTATTCTAAGCCCGGAAAAATCACCACCATGTCCAATGCTTTTTTTTTTTTTTTTTTTTTATGCGAGAGGCGGCAGACGAGCAAGTGTGATGCCTGATGGTAAGCAGTCGACACCGCCCATGGACACCCGCAGCTCTAGCCGAGTTTAGGGTCGCTGCCGGCCTTTTAAATATGAATACGCTCGTTTCTTGAAGG
The DNA here is from genome assembly GCA_031163375.1 of Conogethes punctiferalis. Classification (NCBI taxonomy): domain Eukaryota; kingdom Metazoa; phylum Arthropoda; class Insecta; order Lepidoptera; family Crambidae; genus Conogethes; species Conogethes punctiferalis. The sequence goes on along the minus strand of CM062077.1, from coordinate 23,629,992 downwards.
TTCCCAAGTCGTAGCTGGACAAAGGCATTCTAAACGGACATTCATTTAAATGCTACATTTTAATTACCATTCTTCGCTGTAGTGTGTATTTGCACCGGCCAACACGTACCAACTGTTGGCTGAGGGAGGCCTCCGCGATGCCAACGGCTGCTAACGGCGAGATTGCAGATGGCACCTCTTATTCAGCAGCCAGATCTCACCCTGATTTAATACGCTGCATAAGATAAGGGTGGAAATCGTTACGTGTGCTAGCAAAAGAGCAAAACCGTTGGGTGAGTAAGGAAATGCGATCTTGGTCTAGCGAAACATCTGGATAGGAAAATGTGAGAAAGAGTTGCCCTAAGATATTAAATAACAGAAATGTAGGTGTTCAGCCTTTTCCAACTGACTTTTATCTAAAAAACCGGCCAAGTGCGAGTTGATGTAACTAAAAATGTTAAGCTCTGTACCAAATTTCAAGATTCTGATTTCACCCATGCACCAAAGGTTTTAAAGTTTATTTTTGATTTGCTTCCTTGATTCTTGCGAGTGCCGAAAATTTGCGGCATAAATGACTGTATGATTTTTCACATATCAAAGTGTCAGTATTCAACATGAATTTCCACGCGTACCTGAGTATAAGGGCTTGACAGACAGACGGATAATAAAGTGACGTATCAAAAACAGGCAATCTAAAGTCATTACCGTATGTGCTTTTTATACCCTTATCTGTTGTTAAAATTATTGTGTCTAGAAATCTCGGTCTTACGAGGTTAAACTAGGAATTTAGAAGGTACTGGCTCCTAGCGACGGTATTTCCTGATCGCTACGACAAGTTTTCTTTTAAACTTGGTTTAAAGTGACTTCTTTCCTTATGGTACTCTTCAAAGTTAGACAAGCCGCTTGTCTCCACCACCTGGCAAAGGCAAATTTGTTGTTCGCAAACATTCGTATTCGCTTTCCCCATCATCATCAGCCCACACCAGTCCACTGCTGGCCATAGGTCTCTCCCAATGCTCGCCACTTTGATCGATCCCGGGCCTCTCGCATCCAGCACTTGCCAGCCGTCCTGCGCAAATCGTCGCTCCACCTGGCCTGAGGGCGTCCTACACTACGTTTGCCGAGACGCATAAATACCTACACCTCATAAATTAGGAAATGTCTTCTCTGACAATAAAATCAAACGTGCATTCCAACCGCCCGGCTCGCCGGCAGACTGCCGCGATAAACGCACCCGCGGTCGTAAAGCGACGCGGCGTGTGTTACGCATCGCGTTATGTTGCGTTTATGCTATCGAGAAGAAAATTATTCAGTACTAGCTGTGCCAGCGGCGTCGCGCGCGTGCATATCGGGTTTCAAAAATAACGGACTTCCATAAATTGGTACCTATATTTTAAGTTAGATTTCTAGTAATACATTGGTGAAAACCGCATATAGTTCCGTCCAGTAGTTTACACGTGATGCGCGATCAAACATACAGATAAAATTCCTCCCGTTTTCCCAACACTGCTCTGCTCCTATTGATTGTAGCGTGATGAAAAGTATACTATAACCTGCCCAGGAGTATGAAGAATAACTGTACCAAGTTTCATCAAAATCCGTTTAGTAGTTACTTATATACGCTTAATAATTTTTAATTTGAACGAATATTTTACAATATAACAACAAAAGAAATTCAAATAAACTATTTAAACACTAAAAGTCGCGCTGATAAGCACGGTTTCTCAATATCAATTATTGTCTGTCAATAAGGTCGATCGCTCTGAACGCATCAACAGCCAAATATTGAATGAAGCTAAGCTAGCTCTCGGACCTCCCGCCTTTTTATACCCTACCGCCGCCGCGACCCGTGTCGAGCGCGGCAACCGTTACACAAAAATAATCCTTATAGCATGATTCAGTATTCACGTGCGACGGCGCGATGGCTTATTTCATGTATAAGTTTGGTGTTTCTATACCGATTTCTATGATTCTTTTTTTATTGAATAGGTAATAGTGATAACTTTTTAAAATTAGGGATGAATGAGAGTATTATAAACGTAAGAGTAAACAAATATAATCAGAATGCTCCGAACTGCTAAGCTATCAGGAGTTACACGTGTTATTGTGAGTCAACCATAAAAGATAGACATATGCTGTTGCGGGATATTTTTTAGTCAATTTTATGTAAAATATTTCTGTCATACATAATTTCTATGTAACTTTAACCATTAAGGCTGCACACGCGACGGAAGCTTAAAAAATGGAGTAACTTCTCCCGTTTTCCCAACATTTCCCTTCACTACTCTGCTCCTATTGATCGTAGCGTAATGAAAAGTATACTATAACCTGCCCAGAAGTATGAAGAATAATTGTACCAAGTTTCGTTAAAATCCGTCGAGTAGTTTTTGTTTCTATAAGGAACATACAGACAGACAGACAGACAGACAGACAGACAGACAGACAGACAGACAGACAAAAATTTTACTGATTGCATTTTTGGCATCAGTATCGATCACTAATCACCCCCTGATAGTTATTTTGAAAATATATTTCATGTACAGAATTGACCTCTCTACAGATTTATTATAAGTATAGATTTTCGTTTAGAAAATATAAACATCTTTTTTTTTTTTTTGTTTTTTTTATAGTGACTCGACTCGACATAATGGCTTCCCTACGCCTGATGGAAAGCGAAAGAGAAGCCCAAGTCGCTGTGACAACGGGCAAGTAACTGGTCAGTTACCTGTCAGTTGCCACCGCCATGTCGGCCCAACCCTAACCCTCCACGAGCTCCGGAAACCCTACTCACCGGCAGAAACACGACCCAGAGGTCATTTGACTGCGGTATTCTATAGGGTGGAGGTCCTTCCCCGGACGGGCGGCTCAATTCGAGCGAAGATTCGCTATGCCCTACCTCTCTTGGTGTTTGATAGAGAAAAAATATACCCAATTTACGTGTATCTATCATCTTTTCGCTCCAAGCCAACCTCACCTGCTCGTGGTGCATCCTGCCGAATAACAAACGAGGCGCTGGCAACCGACTGGTGGCGGTATAACCATCACAATTGAATGCGTAGTTAAATACCACAGACCGATGACGGGCAGCAGCGTCACCGGAGCGAGCGAGCTACGCCCTGCGATCGCCAACCCGTCTGCCCAGTGTGGCGATTATGGGTGTAGTCTTAGGTGTTTGGCCAAAGTGGTAAACACCTAAAGAGTCCTATGTCCAACAGTGGACTACGATAGGCTGATGATGAAAGATATCTAAAAGAGCCTTTTAGCCTTTGGTCGTGATGCATACATTTTTTTAATCCTTGCCTTCTTCCATCATTAGGTTACGGAGTATTCCACACCAATTAATATGTAGAATAGTATGGGTAAATAGCTTATTTACCCATAATATTCTATTTAAAATAAGAAACCCTTAGGAGAGGTAGGGCATAGCGAATCTACGCCCGGATTGAGCCGCCCGCGCGTCCCTCCCACCGTATAGAATACCGCAGCCACATGGCCTCCGGGTCGTGTTTCTGCTGGTGAGTAGGGTTTCCGGAGCTCGTGGGGAGTTAGAGTTGAGCCAGCATGGCGGTGGCAACTGAAAAGTAACTGTTACTTACCCATTGTCACGGCAACTTGGGCGTCTCTTTCGCTTTCTATCAGGCGTAGGGAAGCCATTATGTACTATCAAAAAATACAAATACAAAATTAAATAGTGGATTTATAGCCTACTTGTATGTAAGTGTATAAACACTAACATACAAGTAGGTAGTAGATAACTAAGTTATTAATGTATTGCTGTAACTCTGTGTTGTGTACCTAATAAATAAATAAAATAAAAATAAAATAAAAACCCTATCCTTTTCATGGTTTGGCACCTGGTCGCTTTCTTTTGCTAAAGTATTAACAACACTTTATTATATACTACAATATTATGTGGAGCATGCGGCGTCATACCGTACTTAGGTATAGCATATTCACAGACCACCTGAGCCCAAGCTAAGCTGCAAATGAAGCGTCGGGAATGGCAGCTCCGTACTACGAGGATACAATGTGCAATGTTAGAATGAAAATGCTTTTAAACGCTTTCTTTTTAGAATAGTTGCTCTATTTCGTCTGTAGAATACAAGGAATCTTTTCTTGTACTACCAAAACCGTCTATGATTAAAGAATAGGCTTGGTGCCGTAAAAAATGTAATTAGTCCGTCTTTTAGATTGTTCAAAAATAAAAGACACGTATTTTTTTTCATTTGTAAATTAGATCAAAAATCACATAGATATAGACCGTTAAAATGACGCGTGACGTCAAAGAGAGTTTTTCGCACAGAGTGACGTCAAAGACCCCCACTCCTAAATTGTGATGCGATTTATTTTTGTTATTTTTTGTTTAAATAAGAAAAAAAAATACGTGTCCAACATATTTTTATACTTAATCTAAAATACGGACTAAATATAATGTATTTGTTTTAACCCTGGAAACATCCCTTTTGCATAAGAATAAGAAATCTTTATTATATTAATTGGAGATGCCTATGTCCAGCAGTGGACTGTGAAGGGCTCGATGACGATTCTAGTGTATAAATTTGGTGTTATTTAAGCTCTAAAGCTCAGAACTTGTGTTTGTTCCGTGTCTGGGTGTTTATATTTGTATTCAAGTATTAATTTGTGGTACCTTCGTTGTTCTGATACCCATAACACAAGTGCTTAAGCCACTTACTTCGGGATCGGAGCAATGTATGTGATGTTGTCTGATATTTATTTTATTACTTTGCGCAATAAGGAAAATCTATGTGTAAAGCTAAAAAAACTTCTTTAATAAGGAACTAGATTACATTCGCATTTATAATACGTGTATGAGTTTATCTCAGCTTTCCTCCTCCCGATTCCTGCTAAGGTGTAGCGTCGCATTAACGGGACTCGCTTTGCATAAACAGGACACGGCGACACTAAGAATTTCTCCGGCTAAGAGCAACGGTTTAAGTGTCCTGTTTCGGGAATCTTGTTTAAATAACGTCCGTTAAGACTTTGTTGTGATAAGATTATGCTTTTAAAATTCTATCGCGTTGTTGGAAATTGAACAAAATACCTATTTGGAGATTTTAGGCTCATGAACAGGTAATGGCTGGGTATGTTAATGGTATTTGTTTAGTACTAAATGAGAAGATTACTGACTGGTTCCAGTTTAATATGTACATATACGAAACACAAAATTAAACATCAGGAATAAAAAAGTAAGAACGAATGACTGAAATATTAGACAACATCACGTACCTACATTGCTCCGGTTCCAAAGTAAGTAGCTTAAGCACTTGTGTTATTGATATCAGAATAGCGATAGTACCACAGATATAAATATACTTAAATACAAACACCTAGACATAGATCAAACACAAATGTTCATCTTAGATTATGTGTCCTTAGTGGAGATCGAACCCACAATCCTGGGTTCAGACGACATTGGTCACTACTAATTGCGCCGCCGGGATAATCCTTTTTAATGAAATCTGATTAACATTTAACGCTTCCTTTTTTTTCAATAGTAGAATTGTTTTCACTCACGAAAATCTTTCCTACACTTCGACTATTCTCAAATCCCCCAACATCGATCAATAAACTTGCATCTGCTATTCAAAAAGCCGCGTCATTCTAGCAAAACGTCGCCGAATCCCACGCAAAGAGCCAACACTTACGTAGCCAGTCTGCGGATCCCGTCGCGAGATGCAATTCCAGCGTGGGCGGGACGGGATCGGCGCGGGATTCCGGACGCGTCCGGGAACAAATCGGATAACGCGTCACGCCGAAACTTACAGACTCAATTTCAGACGAACCCGATTACGGGGACGTGCCGCGCGGAATCTCTTTTGCGAAGCAAACGTGGGGGACTAATGGTGGGGCTGGCTTCGGCTGGGAGTTTGGGATAGGGTTGTCTGGCTTAGTGTTTCTAGTTAGCTATAAATAAATAAAGGCATGTAAGGGAGCGACCTATCATCACCTTATCGCTCCAAGCCACCCTCATCTGCTCATAGTGCGTGCTGCTGAATAACGAATGAACCTCTGGCAACCGACTAGTGGTGGTATAACGATTGGTGGTGTCACGATTGAAGGCGTAGCTAAATACCACTGGCCGATGGCGGGCAGCAGCGTCACCGGAGCGAGAAGTTAAGCCCTGCGATCGCCCAAGTGGCGATTAATAGTATACCTATTGGGGGTTTGCCTAAAGTGGAAAGCACCTGGAGAAGCCTATGTCCAGCAGTGGACTGCAATAGGCTGATGACGATGATGAAATAAACCAGGAATCTAACCCGAAACCTTACCCGGAACCTTCGGATCGTTCTTTACGATGAATGCGTTGCAACAACTGTAGAGGTCGACAATTAAAAGTTTCAAGTTAACATTTTATAAGAAACGGTTAAGTATCTCTTAAGTCGTAAGCTACTAAATCTCATCAGGACAAACTTGCAGCTTCAATTTTAAACGAATCCGATTACGTAGAGAACGTGCCTGAGCTATTTCTTTGCCCCTTTGCGTCGGAAAGCACGTGTGTTTAGTGAGACTAATAGCTGAGTCATCCGCCTGAGAAGGAAATTTCATTCGACCGGTCCATGTATGGTAACTACAAAAATTTATGTTTCATCATCATTAGAGAGCGACCTATCACCTTTTAAAGAAAGAAAGAAATAAAAAATGTTTATTGGCAACACAACACAATACACAATACAGTTAAGCGATAATAACACAGAAACGAAGAAGAAGCACAGAAGTGGAATAACAGATATAGGGTTTGTGATGTGAAGCCAACTAGGCTCCAGCCTCAGCTTTGTGCCGCTATGGCGTCGTAGACACCATAGCGGCGCTGGTGTTCTGGTGGAACCTATGTGTGGCGTTGCATACATACATATAAAAATACACAAATACACATACAATAACAACAGCTTTTCGCTCCAAACCAACCATATCTGCCCGTGGTGCATCCTGCGGAATAATAAACGAGGAGCTGGCAACCGACGGACCATCACTAGTGAAGGCGTAGCTAAATACCACAGGCCGATGCTGGGCAGCAGCAACACAGGAGCGAAGAGCTACGCCCTGCGATCGTTAACCCGCTTATCCAGAGTGGCGTGGTATATTCTCCAGATATTTGCCCTAAGTGGTGAAGAACTGGAGAGGCGTATGTCTGCGTATGTGGACTGCAATAGGCTGATAATGAATGATGATAGTTTTATACTTATATGTGCAGCGATTGAGGTATTGGTTGTAGTCATTTATTTGTTTAGAGATTCATCAGTAACCTATTTGCAGGAATAATACTTAAAAATCATGTTTTTTTTTATTCAAAAGCCGGCAGACGAGCAATTGTGATGCCTGATGGTAAGGTCCCTTACATGCCATCCCTTATTTATCATCATTACCTCCATTTAAAGGCCAACTTTGTTTAATTCACTCGACCCAAATAGCCGTACCGTGTTGCGAACAGATATTGTAAACTGAAACGGCCAATCGGCGAAACTAAATCTAGCTAATGGGCCCGCAGATTAGCAACGCCATGTATCACCAGCTTTTACAATAACGCTCAGAATTAACTTGCGCACATTAATTAAGCATCCGATAGCGCCACAGTCTGCCTATAACCAGTAGAAGCAATCCTACTTAACATTATGTAGGAAAGTTTGTATGGATGGATGTTTGCTACTTTTTCACGCGTAAACTACTCTGAACGGATAAGAATGAAACCTTAATTTTAAAATATACATTGTAGAGATTATTTATTATTTAGACCGCTTGGTTGAACTTGTAGTACCAAGCCTGAGGATCTAGAGGTACCGGACTCAAATCCCAGGCCGGCCAAAAACTATAACTTTTTAGTCAATTTTTTAGTAGCAGTCACGAAAGAGGTCTCTTATAAACACGTTTAAAGAGACTACGGACACTTTTTAAACGTGTTTAAAAGAGACCTCTTTAGGTATACGGATACCTTAGAACCTTTTGAAACCTTTGTCGATGCTGATTTACAAACTTAAACATGTAACTTTGAGAGAAATATTAAGAAATACTTATTTAAATTTTAGTTTACTGAGAGGAATCACGAATATCAACTAAGATCACAAGACTTCCTCTACCTCTAGTTGCCTCGATACACTGCACTGGACACAGTCAAATGAAACCCGTAAAATACAGACTTAAGACTTTCTAGACAGGCAATGTACAACAAAAAACGTAACAGTCAAATGCCATGACATTTCGGCCAAAGACCTTTGAACTATTACACAGATTGGAACAAAGGGTGGCGTCTTGACTCCGGGCGAATGTTGAATGCAGTAATGTGCTGTTATGTTTGTTTCATTTTGAAGGGTTTTGTTTTGGCACTATATTCACTTGTATATCGTCGCCGTAGAGCGAAAAGTCACTAAGTAGGTCATGACGTGTTTTGAGTTATGGCGGTTTAAAGTTTTATAAAACAAAAAAATGTATAACTTAATTTTAGTAAAAGATAACTCTAATTTCATTGCTATATATCATAAAGAATAGATAGACAAATAAGATTGTAATATCACTTCCAATAAATTATGTTTAATTACTGAGATAATGACAAAAAAACTGAGTTAGTGACTATTTCACTCATGTTTGGATCATATCGAGAGTCATTAAGTCGACTTAGTTAGTTTTCGCTTTCATGTTTTGTACCGAACCAGTAATTCTAAAAGTAGTTAAGTCACTTTAGGTAATTTTTAGTAAGGATGGGTGGATTGGGTCCAAAATTATGATTTGATTTGTAAAAGAGAGAAATAACCAACTCGACTTAGGTACAGATTTGCTTTGTTAGATCATAAAAAAAGTGTTAAGTAAAATTGGTTAGATACGCTATTTGCACTTTCTTTGAGCAATAAGGATCAAATAAATATATTCGATGGATTACAGGTGAACATTACATTAGGTTAGATTGAAGGTGTAGCTAAATACCACTGGCTGATGACGGGCAGAACCGTCACCGAAACGAGAAGCTACGCCCTGCGATCGCCAACCCGCCTACCCAGCGTGGCGATTATGAGTATATCCTCCAGATGTTTGCCTTAAGTGATGAACAACTAAAGAGGCCTCCTATGTCCAGCAGTGGACTGCGATAGGCTGATGATGATGCTGTCTATGTCATAATAATGTCCACTGCTGGACATAGGCCTCCCCGAAAGACAACTGCCACTTGGGGACACTTGTCTCACACCCGTATTCAAAAACAATACCTTCTTAGTCATTTGAACCTACGAAGCCAGGACGTAGCTTCTCGCTTCGGTGACGCTGCTGCCCATCACCGATATGGTATTTAGCTACGCATTCAATTGTGATGGTTATGCCGTATGCCGATGGCATTGCCAGCGCCTCGTTTATTATTCAGCAGGATGCACCACGGGCAGGTGAGGTTGGCTTGGAGCGAAAAGATGATGGCCGCTCCCTTACATCCCATACAATTTTTCATACTTACATAGACATACGATTTTTCAAGCCATCCTTTGTCACTACATTTAAAGAAGAGGAATGGCCAATTCCTATCGATTGGAATCGCTAAACCCGTCACCGTTAAAACCACAAGAAGTAGAAATAACAGATGACAGCGGATGTTTTATTCATGCTCCATCTTTGTCAAAGTTTCGGCCAATAAGTTGGGAACTAACGTAGGACCGCGATAGGGACAATTTGCATTTTAATTGGTTCCATCCAGCCGTGGGGTCCCGCGGGACCACTTGAAACGCCTTTAATTGTCGGGCTAATGCTGCGGGGGTTCTTTACTAGGAGGTTCCGTAGCTGTAAAGTAGATTTTGATGATATTAACAGTTGACGTTTTTTTTCTTGGTGATAAGCGTGACGTCATCACCATCATCAGCATATCGTAGTCCACTGCTGGATATGGGCCTCTCCAGTTGCTGACCACTTTCGTCAAATACCTGGAGGCTTTAAGGGCAGCGCAAACGACAGACTATCCGTGACGCACTTTTTTGCAATTATATGCAGTAACGCACAAGACGCGCAAAAATTTGTCGCGGATATTTCACAGACGCAACGCACACGACGCACAACTTCGAATATTCTGTCGGCAGACCTAGACGCTCTTTTTAAATGTCTCAGACGCAGACTCTATCGCACAAAAAGTGTGCCGTCTGCGCTGCACCTTACCCATAAACGCCACGCGCGCTGGGCAGGCGGTTTGGCGATCAAAGGAGTAGTAGCTTCTCGCTCCGGTGACGCTGCTGCCCGTCATCGGCCTGTGGTATTTAGCTATGCCTTTAATCGTGATGACTATTAGTCAGTTGCCAGAGCCTTGTCTGATATTCAGTGGGATGCACCACGGGCAGGTGAAGGTGGCTTGGCATCGAAAGAATGGGTCGCTCCCTTACATCATCAGTGTGACGTCTACCCATAACATCTGCGCACATAGAGAGATCAAGAAGTTAGGTCATCATCGCATCGCTTCCCTAAAATTCTGAAGGTCCTGATTTCCTGTTCGAGCAGTGTGTGAGGGTATGAAAGGCGTCATGTACTTTGGAGTCCAATGTTGTGTGTGTCTGATCACACCATTTTGTTTGTCTGCGTCATCTTGACCTAACAAAAACCATTTTTTTTCCTTATTTTAATATTTCAATCAAAGTCTACGGACGGAACCCAGCCCCGTACACCATTCACACTTTCACCAGGTCCTAATGAATTTGCATTCATTGGAATATGGATCTCATCGTTCTTTACATTTTCCCGTATATCTAATGGCTTATTATACTTCCGTCTGAGATTTTACATTAAGCCTTAATGGAAAATTCTAATGCACTAGTAATTTCACTTACAGCTTTTATTCTGAAGAACGTATGCATTATTCAGTGTTGAGTTCTGCGTGCTGTTTTGTTTGGGTGGTTAATTTTGATGGTTAACAATGTTGATGGTAAAAGTGTTCCATTGTTTTCTGTTATTAGGGAGCAACTATTAAGAGAAGTTTGTTTACTTAACGGGTTTGTATTGCATCAATTTGGATAGCTCAAGTGGTTCATAGACATAGGCCTCTCCAGTTGTTCGTCACATTGGTCAAACTTCTGGAGGCATCCATACTATCCATAGGTACTTAATATTATAAATGGGAAAGTGTGTCTGTCTGTCTGTATGTTTGTGTTTCTTTCACGGCAAAACGGAGCGACGAATTGACGTTATTTTTAAGTGGAGATAGTTGAAGGGAAGTAACATAGGCTAAGTTTTGCCCCTTTCTACCTCCCCCCCACACTTCCCTAAAATGGGGGGTGAAAGTTTGTATGGAGAATTTGACGCGAGCCAAGCCACGGGCAAAAGCTAGTAACTAATAATCGCCACTCTTGATTGGCGGGTTAACGATTGCAGGGCGTAGCTCCTCGCTCGAGTGACGTCTGCTGCCCGTCATCGGCCTGTGCTGTGGTATTTAGCTACGCCTTCAATCACGATGGTTAAGCCCCCACCAGTTACCAGAGCCTTGTTTGGTTTTCTCGATGCACCACGGGCACTTCAGAGATAAGCTTCTTCGCTTAGATAAGCTATTTACTTTGCGATCGGAGCAATGTATGTGGTCTTGTGTGATATTTAATCTAAATCTATATATTTTTGTAATACACCAATATACGTCGACATTTCGTCATAAAACGCGATAGCTATCACTTACCGTTCCTTTTGACAAAATTACACCCTACGTAAATATATCTTAAGTGCACCAAATGTTACCGCAGGTCGTTAACCCCGGCATCAAAGCTCAATCAGCCGGCCTCATTTACGGCACGACTCGGGACGCTTAAAACGATATTTGGTGTAAACATTGCGAAGGGATTTGTAATGCGCGTAATAAAATCGACGTAAATCGCAGCCGTCGAGTGGAAGAGTATCAAATGCAAATAGAAATTTCTTTATTTGTACATAAATAGATTGGTAACATTGGATGCTTTGGATGCTTTGGATTGGATGATTGGTGTTTCAAAAGGGCGATGTAAGGGGGACCTATGATCTTTTCGCTCCAAACGAAGCTAAAAAGACAAAACACCATTTTTAGCGTTTTAATAAGTTTACCTAAAATTGCTCTGTATGAATTCACGTTACATAGTTACTCTCCGTGACGCTACAGCAAATACCTCTGCAAAAAAAGCCTAAAATGACCACTGCTGGACATAGGCCTCTCCCAACGACAACTGTCATTTAGGGATGGTACACCACACTTGGCAGGAGGCTAGGTGACAGCAGTAGGCTTTTCTTGTAGCCAGGTAAACGCTGCTGCCTGTTTCCTGATATTCCGTTAGTCCTCTTTTACGATATCCCCCATGTATGAGGTGATCCTGTTCTAATATATGGGGATGTAAGGTCACATGGTGCATCCTGCCGAATATCAAATGAGGCGCTGGGAACCTACTGGTGGAGGTATAACCATCACAATTGAAGGCGTAGCTAAATACCACAGACCGATGACGGGCAGCAGTGTTACCGGAGCGAGAAGCTACGCCCAGCGATCGCCAACCCGCCTTCCCAGCGTGGCGATTATGGGTAGGTATATCCTCCAGATGTTTGCTCTAAGTGGCGAACAACTGGAGAGGCCTATGTCCAACAGTGAACTGCAATAGGCTGATGATGATGATGGTGATGATGTTCTACTATGGGGTGGCGCTGTTCTAAATCTGAAAATTACATGGACAACAACATTTTATTTTTATTTATCTAGCTTTTACACAAGCTCAAAGAATAAGATACCATTTTTAGCGCTCAGCAAGTTTACCCTAAAATTGTTCTTTATGAAATCTTTCACGTTACATAGTTCCTCCCCTGCAGGATGTAACTAAGTGGCGTTAGAGCATAGTTCGTCCGTGTAAGTGGCTCGTGACACTAACTAGCCGTGCTAAGTTGGTTATCTCTGGTGCACGCTAGCGCGCCTTCGCTATCGACACCTCTTGAAGCTATGGTTTTAAAAGTAAATTCAACGCACAATATAATTAATATGCTAAAACACAACTACTAGGTTTGGATTTTAGATGGTTGGTTTGTTTTTTATTTTACATCATTATCATTAGCCTATTGCAGTCCTAGGCTTCTCTAGTTGTTCGCCACTTAGGGCAACCATCTGGAGGTTATACCCATAACCACCACGCTGGGCAGGCGGGTTGGCGATCGCAGGGCGTAGGAACCAACTCTGCGTCAGTATTTCCGAACAGCTACGACATGGGAGCCTTCAAGAAACGAGCGTACTCCTATTTAAAAGGCCGGCAGCGACCCCAGAACTCGATTTCAGTTGCGGGTGTCCATGGGCGGTGTCGACTGCTTACCATCAGGCATCACATTTGCTCGTCTGCCGCCTCTTGCATAAAAAAACTGTTATAATATTAAAATCGCTGATATTTCGTATTAGATAGACTGGTTGCTAGTAATTTAAATAAAAGTTTGATGTAAGTTTAGCAGGTCACCTTTAACTAATGTTTTCCCTCATTGCAGGTCCCACCACTCAACCTCCTCACAGATGGAGGCGCTGAGCGCCTACGGGATCGGCCCGGCGCTCCTCATGCTGGGAGAGGGCTATTCACGTGAGTACCACATATGTTTCCCCTTAACCCAAGTCCATAAACAGGTGCAGAAGAAAGAAGAGGCGTGAAACGAGCAAATATGATGCCTGACACTCGCAACTCAAATCGAGTTCTGGGGATGCTGCCGGCCTTTTATACTATAGGAATACGCTTTTTTTTTATAGAGGCGGCATGGTGTGTGGGACTCACACCTCCCAAAATGGGAGGGAATACCCTCCCCTCTGTGTCGCCAGTGGGCAGCAAGTTGCAGGGATACGGTTTGCGCCGAAGCATACGACCACCGCTATGCCGACCCAACCCTAGCCTCCCACGAGCTCCGGAAACCCTACTCACGGGCAGAAACACGACCCGGAGGTCATTTGGCTGTGGTATTCCGTACAGTGGAGGTCCTTCCCCGGACGCCCGTCTGGCTGTCTCTCTTACATTTCTTTAAGGTTCCTAAGTCGTAGCTGTTTCGAAAAATTGTCGCAGGAAGTTTGTTCCACGAAACCGAAGCGCAAGGCAAGAAGTTCTCCATTAAAGTTTTACTTGACGCACCATACGGTGCAAATACAGATTTAGGCTTACACATAACTCAGTTAGGCGTGAACCGTTAGCTGTAAGGGCTCTCAGCGTGTTGTGTTGTGCCCCTGCACATAATTCAGTTGGCCGAGGGCGCTCGGGGCGCAGCTGCTCTTCCTCAGACGAGGCGTTTTCTCTTTTCCACGCTAAAAAGCACATAAGCCGATTGTTAAGATGGTATTCAAGTTACGAGCTAACGCGGCGCGATGGGAAATCACTTAGTACTTAATCCGCTGGCTCAACGACCACAGGTCGTTGTACCAAGTTTCATACAAATGTTTACGGTAACGTTACGCATACTTTTTCGAAAATGTTCGTGCTAGGCACACTGAAGTAGATCTTGACGTGTGAGATAAATCGAAAGTGGATGTCTTAGGCCAATTTACTTAATTAAATAGAACAAATACTATGTAATTATGTAATCAAAATGAATTCAAAGTCGTCAAATGACTACGTTTGATTTTGAATGTGCACATGAAGTACATGTACAGAATACCTACATACAATTTTACGTAGAAATCACAACTAAACTTTGATGTAAAATAACAGCACAATAACAGCAGATTTCCATAATAATATTTGGTGACAATATGACAGGAAGCACACTCTTTCGGACAAAAAAATAATTTTCCAAATCGGTTAGCAATTCTCGGAGATAAGTGGTATCAAACATACAAAAAAACAAGCATATTCATTCGAATTGAGAACCTCCTTTTTTAAGTTGGTTAATAAAACGGTTTTACCGTTAAAAACTTAAAATTGCCTACAAATTAATCGGATAAACTCATTTTGAAAGTGTAAAATTCACTCTATAACAATCATACTATCCTTTAAGTGCATTGTTTATAATCAATTGTGTTACATAAACGTGAATTTATCATACAAAATTTTTACTCGAGGCATACAAAATATATGCATGTGGCGTCACTTGCATACAGTTAAACTATATTATTTAATCTAGTCTCTTCTAGCTTAGACCAAGCTCCCAAGTGAAGCACAAGCAAGCACTCTCCAGACGGCCGGTGTATCGCGGATAGTTCCAGATTTACGAGCGGGTTCGATGTCGGGTCAGGCTTCATTCAAATTAATGTTCATTTTCTCTACGGCGTTAGGTTAGTTGCTTTTCTAGCCGTATCTTTGTTGTTATTAGGTAAGAATATACTTGGGAAACTATATATGTAGATAGATACTCTTTATTGCACAAAATACAGACATTACAGGAAAACATAATACAAACAAAACATAGTACAATTTAGGCGGGTTTATCGCTTGTAGCGATCTCTTCCAGACAACCTTTAGGTAGAGGAAACCGGGTTCACTAAAGAGTTGGGTATCTTGGTGGGAAACTATCATCTGTTAATATTAAGTACATTATAAATAGGTAAGATAATTTTATAAATATATCAAGTACTATTTTTTTTTTATAGTAGCTCGACATAGTGGCTTCCCTACGCCTGATGGAAAGCGAAAGAGAAGCCTAAGTCGCTGTGACAACTGGCAAGTAACTGGTTAGTTACCTGTCAGTTGCCACTGCCATGCCGGCCCAACCCTAACCCCCCACGAGCTCCGGAGACCCTAATCACCAGCAAAAACACGACCCGGAGGTCATTTGGCTGCGGTATTCTATAGGGTGGAGGTCCTTCCCCGGACGGGCAGCTCAATTCGAGCGAAGATTCGCTATGCCCTACCTCTCTTAAATTTTATGGACATAAGAATGTAATATGGCATGGTGGTATGTAATACCGGCATGGAGGTGGTAACACGCCCTTTGTCGCAGCGACTTCGGCACGACTTTCACTTTCCATCAGGCGCTAGTCAGTTTCAGTCGAGATTCTATGAAAAAAAAGTATAAAAACAGTGTAAAAACTATAAATAACAGCAAAATTACAGCTTATAGCCGATTTCCGCCGCTGCACGTAAAACAGCTACAAATATGTAGTTACGTCCATGCACGGTTGGATTTCAATTTGAAAGCCGCATCGGTCCGCATTATCTCGGTAATGCCGAGGCATTTACGTGGCAGATAGTAGCCATGTTTGATTATAAGTCGATTGAACACAAACTGTGGGGCTGATCAGTGGCGCCGGGGGGCACACACGGGGAACTGTTTCGCTTCCAATAGGGAATATGCAAGGATTTTTAAAATAAATAAATAATTCAAGATATACCACGCTAAGCCACACAGCGCCATCTAGCCCCAAACTAAACAGAAGCTTGTACTATGGGTACTAGACAAATTTTAATGATAAACTTACTTAAATAAATTCATATTACCTATACATAGAAAACACCCAGACCTATAAAAACAGACATGTTCATGCACACAAATGGATTGAACCCACGACCCTTGGCTCAGAAGGCAGAGGTCACTACCAATTGAGCCACCGAGCCAGTCAATATATCACCCAAGACATGCCACGCTGGGCCACACATCTTCAAGAAAAGAGCTTACCTCTTTCTTAAAGGCCGGCAGTGCAGGTGTAACTCTTGATGTTGCAGATGTACATGGGCGGCGGTTATCACTTACCATCAGGTGAGCCGTCTGCTAGTCTACCCCCTATTTCATAAAAGAAATCGCCATCTAGCCCCAAACTAAACCGAAGCTTGTACTTTGGGTACTAGCCAACTGATAAACTTACTTGGATAGTTTTTTTTTGTAAGAAAATCAAAATCAAAAATACCTTTATTCATATAGAATTAAAATAATCACTTATGAATCGTCAAGTAAAAAAATAATGTAAAAATGTAAAAAGTAATTTAAAAATGTGAATAAAAGCAATTTAAAAGAAGCTACCGCTAAGAAAATACATATTATACATAGAAAACACTTGCAGCGTGTACTTCTTACGTTATTCATAGATTACATAATGACTGTTATCTTTTAAAAGAAGTAAGCTTTCGGTCATTTCAACGTTAAGCTTAGTTTCGGTGCTACCGCATCCCTGCAAGTTGCTGTCCACTGATACAAAGGGGGCTTAGTGGGTATGCCCTCCCATTTTGGGAGGTGTCAGTTCTAAACACCACGTTCACTCCCCCGGAGGCGGTTTGAAGGTGCCCAATGCAATCCGCTCTAGAAAAAAAAGTAACTTAACTACAGACTTAACTTAATGACTGGGGGCGTCTTACAGAACACCCGAGTTCGAGGCAATATAGATAAATGCATTTTCTACACTGTTCCGACCGGGAATCGAACTCAGCCCGCTCGTTTAAGATTAACGCTCTAGCCATTACGCCAACGAGGACATCCATAGCTTTGTTTTATTAATGTTAAAAATGTGAAACATAAAAGTACATATGAAGTACTGGTAGAGAATGCCTCATCATCATCATCAGCCCGTGTCAGTCCACTGCTGGACATAGGCCTCTCCTAATGTTCGCCACTTAGGTCGATTTTGGGTTTCCTATGTGAATGCCTATCTGGCATTAAGTCCGTCTTTTGTACACAGCTTAATTGTGCAATAGAGATTAAATAAATAAAGAAAAGTCACACAAACTCCACAAGTTAACTCATAGCCGCACAACCAGGGCCCGTGTGTGTTGTTGCTCAATAGCCGCGGCCATTAGAAGTTGCATGCAACGCGCCGCCCGCATGCAAACTGCCTGCCTATCAGAGATCGAGGAGCCGGGACCAGATCCGATGTTAGAGCCAGTGATTAAACGTAATACGCTCGCAACTTGTATTTGTTACGTTATAGATTACGTAATGGCTGTTAACTTTTAAAAGAAGAAAGCTTTCAGTCATTACAACGTTAAGCTAAAAAAATTAACTACTGTTTCGGTGCTACCCGTATCCCTGCAAGGGGGTTGGCCACTGGCTATATATGGGGGCTTAGTGGGTATAACTAACTAACTCGATCGGCGCAGTAACCCAAGCCGAGTCTTGGCCTCCAATAATAAGAGCCTCCATCTAGGTCTGTCTTGCGCAACCTCCTGCCAGCTGTCCGCACGGAGCTCACGCAAATCCTTTTGGACTTCATCCGCCCAGCGATACCTGGGACGCGTCCCAGGTATCGTCCCACCGGCCGTGTGCCACTCGGCCGTGACCGTAATGGCAGTGACCTACCTATCCTGCTAATATTATAAATGCGAAAGTTTGTTTGGATAGATGTTTCTTCCTCTTTGACGCATTAATTACTGAATGGATTTTAATGAAACTTTACAGTAATATGGCTTATACGTTGGATTAAAACAAAGACTATGTTTTATACGACTATTCACGCAGGCAGAGCCGCGGGCAGCAGCTAGTATAATATAAGTTTCATCCAATAAACGTCTCGGTGAAGGTCGTAGTATAGCGGGATCCTCTACTATGATAATGATGCACACTTTACAGCGCCATGTCCGCTCACAAGACAAAAACTTACACCCAAACACAGACTCGAGAATGACAAGCCAACCGGCTGCTTTCATATAAAACGTTATTTTTATAAAGAAGCTTAAGTTCCGAGGCGAGATCCGCGCTGACCCGCGCCGTAATCCGCAGCGAGACGTCCGCTCGCTGCCGACTGCTGCCTCCGCGCTTCCTGAATTATTTCATACTGTTTACTCGTTTTTACTTTTAGGTAAGCGAGCGTATTTAGAAGATATTCACCTATTTTCATCGATCTGACATTCTTTTGTGATAAAACTTGACACCATTGTAATCCAATATTCTGACTTTCTAATGTTGACATAATTTATATATATTTTTTTAATTTTGTAATAACATAAATTTTAATAATATAATAGAATAGAATAGAATAATATTGTAATCCTAAAATTTCGTATGCCGGAATGGCAGATCGCAGTGGTACCTCAACGTTGTTAATATAATTAGATCTATGAAAAAACCGATTCACTTTTGCAACCTCAGACCTCCAGAATATAATGTCTAGGGGAGAAAAGAGCCCGGTAAGGAGTTCCATAGTTCGGCCGTGTTCCATAGTAATACAATGGTCGAGGATTTATAACTTGTGATAGGTATTTAAATATGTTTCCCTGAAAAAAGTTATCCAGCCTTCTGAAACAAATTTCGCACATTCCAATCCCACCGCGACAAACTGTTATTCAAGCGTTGAAACCATCACACAATACGCTATTAATTAACAAAACACACTTTGTTAAACTAGCAAAACCGAACACCAGTCGGACAACCATTCATCGGTCGTTCGAAACTCAATACCGATACACGGTAATCCCCCCGGTCCACTCGCAACGGAACTACCGTCCAATGGGAACAACACGCCGGAAAAAATGCCGCCGTACAAAATATACGTAGGGAGTTTTTGCGTCGAGTTATGGGGCACGGCGCTAATCTCTTAACTCTTAGCGCGGAAACAATAAAACGTCACACTGAAAACGCACCTGCAAATATAACGCTTTTTTCCCGACTGGTGCCGTTCGGTTGGGGTCGCGTCCAGTCGGTAAGCGAAGCTTTTGCGTGCATTTTTTTTTTATAAGAAGACCTTTCAGGATGCCCTCACTCTACCTGATGGTAAGCGGTCGTGACGTCCAAAAGTTAGACTGCAGTAGGTTTTATATGTACCCAGGTAAACACTGAGGATGTAAGGGAGCGACCTATCACCTTTTCCCTCCAAGCCATCCTCACCTGCCTGTGGTGCATCCCGCCGAACAACAAACGAGGCTCTGGCTAACCGACTGGTGGCGGTAAAACCATCACGATGGAAGGCGTAGCTAAATATCACAGGCCGATGACGGGCAGCAGCGTCACCGGAGCAAGAAGCTACGCCCTGCGATCGCCAACCCGCCTGCCCAGCGTGGCGATTATGGGTATATCTTTCAGAAGTTTGCTTTAGGTGGCGAACAACTGGAGAGGCCTATATCCAGCAGTGGACTACAATAGGCTGATGATGATGAGGTAAACACTACTGCCCGTTTTCTGATATTCCCTTAGACTTTTCTACGATACCTATGGGATTAGATGGGGTGGTCTTATTCTAAATCCAGAAACCATACGGCCAACACCTATACGTAGCTCATACATGTTTCCAAGGAGGGACTGGAGCATACCTTAAGCTAGTACGATAAGGCGATATGGAATTAGTTAGCAAAAAAATCTTTCGGTGACCAGATTTCCTTACGTTGTTTTCTTTCAACGTCAGGGCATCTATTAACCTACATTATGAATTTCAAATGTGAATACATACTGGTACCTTTTTAAACATAATAATCGCAGTAGGTTAAATGAAATTATTATTCCACCTAGCCATGACGGGGCGAGACGTTTCTATCAGATAAAAGCGATACAAAGCTACATATCACTGTACAATCAGCCCGCAACCAGCTGACCACTCGCTTGTGACATCCCATTTGCATGTAAATGCCGCACAGAGCATATTCCGACCGGCAAAGAGCACCCGTAATGATGTAAAATGATTGATCTGTGGGTTGGGAAACACAATATTTTGCAAGTTTAATACGCAAAGGCGCGGTGGAAGCGAAAATGACGGCGCGTCACGTAAAAATGTGTGGACATTTATGACACAATTCGGTTCGCGGGAATGCATTTCTGGATATACGCATCGCTCGGGGCAATGTTTGGACGCACTGGTTGGATTTTTTTTTGTGGTGGCATTCAGAAAGGTTTTATTTTTATTTTATTTTATATTGCCACAAAATCCTTAGATTAGGTTTTTTCAAAACGTAATAGAGAAAATATAATTATTTGAATGAAATAGATTCCTTTCTCCTTTTTTTTTCAATTCAGCTCTTTGTTAGTAATCTCTGATTGCTGAGCCAATTGTGTTCGATTTCCACCTAGTGCAAATATTCTTAAGACAACGCTCGTGTTTGTTCTGTTCTGGGTGTTTATAATTTGTATTTAAGTATAATATTTGTGGTCCTTTAAATGGTCTAATACCCATAACACAAGTGCCTAAGCTACTCACTTTGGGATCAGAGCAATAGATAAATAGATATACTTTATTGCACACCATATTGTTTAAGTCAATATAACAGACATTGTATTGTACAATTAGGCGGTTTATTAGCAATGTATTTGATGTTGTCTGATATTTATTTCTTTATACAATAACACAAATACAAGTAAGAAAACAATACATTTCTTTATTATAATCTAAGCAATAGTCTTTTGTCTGTTTATTCCTAACATCGGCGTGCGAATACAGACCAGACCATTCGCGTTGTACCATCCGGTGGCCAGAATTTGCAAGTGTTGCCGCTCCATTTCAGATTTTTGCACGAACCAGATAAATGACCCACCGTTTGTGTAGGCTCGCCAATTCAACGGCTTTCAATGGACAGTCTGACGGATAATTGATTTCGTGGACTCGTTTTTTTGGATAGTTTTTCTGGCAAACAAATGCTTTGGAACGCGTTCTATTTGAACGAGTTCGGGAATTAGTTTGATGGTTACAAAATATGGGGAATGCTTTGTCGTTAATTTGGATTTTTTTATGATAAAGGGGGCAAACGGTTCTGATGGTTTAACCATCAGGACACCTTAACACCGGAGTATCACTTTTAGCAGGCTCGCTTTTTAAGGGTTCAAGATAGCTAAACTACGTAAAAAGACAAATAATACACAGATAATACCCATTCGCTTTCTGTAAATATCACGCATTGTTTCATAGAAACAATAATTTTTCTTTGTGCTTGCTCCGTGATCGCGTTCACTCAGAATCAGAACTGTCTTTACGGAACCATTTTTTTACAGTAGCTCGACATACTTCCCAACGCTGGATGGAAAGTGAAAGATAAGCCCAAGTCACTGTGACAACGAGCAAGTAACTGGTCAGCTACCTGTCAGCTGTAACATATTAAAAAATGCCTTTAAAATTACCAATTTGCTCCTGGTCTGGCCTGTTCCTTACCGAAACAAGCAAGATCTTGAATCTGGAATAGATTTGAATCAGACCAAGCATTAAGGGTAGAGATAAATAATACCTGAAAATGGTACCTGAAGAAAGTTTGAAGAAAACCTGTAAGACAGGACTCTCCCGCAGATGTTAGATTATAGAACATATATTTTGATGTATTTGAGTTATACTCGTACATATCGATACCGTAATTTGCAAACCTAATAACTCCCCTGGAGCAAATTTTACACCAGAGACTTAAAACAAATAGAGCGAAAAATCTAGTTTCTGCCGGTATCAAAATGTAATTTTCTTGAAAAAGTGGAGTTATTACTCGTAGGTTTGCAAATTAAGGTATCGATATAGCAAAGTCGGTTACACAATAATGGTGATAAATAAAAAAAATCAAAATATATTTTTTTAATATCCCATGTGTGTCTGGGTTGTATGAGTATTGTCTAAATTGGTTCTAGGTGGTAAATAAATGGACTGTAGTTTTAATAGGCGCTGGTTTATTATAATCTTCGAAGTACAGCTGACGAACGTGATGTTACAATATTGAGGGCGGTTGGAGGTTCTCGATCGAGATTGGTGCGCGGTAGCCGTCTGGATGTAGTGAGTGTGTAGGGACGACACTGCGATGACTGCGCGCGCGCCGACGTCTGGACCTTCCCGTCCGCGCGTCTCCTCCCGTGCGTCGACCGGTCCGCCGCGACAAGTATGTTTGTATAAGTGTTCGTGTCTGTCGGTGTGTGTGTGTAAAGAGATTGGACTCAGGATTTGATTTAAATGTCTATATAAAAATTGCCGAGTCAGCTGGTCGTTTGTAAATACGAATATATCATCATTCGCAAAGCATGGTCGCTCTCGCCGCCAGTCGGCCCCAAAACGAATGTCTCGTAAACCTCACGCATTCAATTACGTTTCGCAGTAGGCGAGTTTTTATAACACCCGCTATAGGCCGGCGTAATTGTGGGACGGATTTAATTCCGGGATTGGCTTTGACGGAAATTATTATTTTCTGTTGACGTCATGCTTGTTTTTGCGAATTAGATACGTGACTGCAGAACGAATTTGGCGACACGTGTATCCGATACCCAGTTTCCTGTAATATGGGAGGGTTTGATTAATATGTGGAGAACGCCGACAGTCTCTCGTATGATATATAATAAATAAATATAAGTAAATAAATATCAGACAACATCACATACATTGCTCCGATCCCAAAGTAAGTAGCTTAAACACTTGTGTTATGGGTATCAGAACAACGAAGGTACCACAAATAAATACTTAAATACAAATATAAACACCCAGACACGGAACAAACACAAGTGTTCATCACACGAATGTTTGTCCCCGGTGGCAATCGAACCCACGACCCTTGGTTCAGAAGGCAGGGGTCAATTGAGCCACCGAGCCAGTCAAGAATATATAGAGTCTATAAGTTGATATGAAGTTTCAAGAATTTTTCACAGGTCCAAAAGAGGAAACAAGCGTTGGTTATTTATGTACGTACTGATCTGTGTTTTAGTTAAGCCTTGCTTTAGAATTTCTTGCTTAGTAGAAACTTGAATTATTTTTATAGACTGATTCGCCTTTCAGTTCAAAGCAGACTTTTGCTTACATAGTTCCGTAACAAGAAGCAGAGGATCAAGACGTGGGCAGCAGCGTTAACCTCAGTACAAAAAAAACCTACTACGGTAACCCGTCTACCAAGCGTGGTGTTCCTAGACTTGGCCAAAGCCTTTGATACCGTCCCAATTAAACTACTAATAAAAAAACTTGAAAATCTGGGTATCCGAGGCCTACCACTGCAATGGTTTCGAAGTTACTTGACCGGAAGACGCCAATGCACTAGGCTGGATGATGTTGTCAGTGATGAGCTTGCTGTACAGTGTGGCGTGCCGCAGGGGAGTGTTTTGGGTCCGACACTGTTTACTATCTTTTTGAACGACATCCACAGTGTATTACCGTCTAATACTGAAGCTGTTTGTTACGCGGATGATACGGTTGCCCTGTTTCACGACACGTCCTGGGAAGGAGCAATACTGAAGGCTGAACAGGGCATGGAGGTTATCAAGTGCTGGCTTGACAGGAATCTTCTGACGCTGAACGCTTCAAAAACGAAATTTCTATGTTTCCATAAGACAAAACCATCGGCGCCACACTTCCCTGTAAGGCTTAGATTACATTCCCAGTGTGACCACTGTAGCTGTTCTTGTCAATCTATTGAAAGAGCCCCGGATATTAGATATCTGGGAGTGGTGGTGGACGAAAATCTCTCCTTTAAAAAACACATTGAGGCCACCTCGGCTCGAGTTCGGAAGCTAATATATGTCATGAAGCTGTTGAGGCGCTCGGCGAACTCGAGGACCCTTCGGCTGGTGTACACTAGTCTCGGGGAATCTCTCCTCAGCTACTGTATTACTGTCTGGGGAGGATGCGGCATCACTACCTTGCTGACATTAGAGAGATCACAGCGTGCAGTTTTGAAAACTATGTGTAGCAAACCATACCTCTATCCGACAAAAAAGCTCTACGAGGAATCACAAGTTTTAAGTGTTCGCCAACTCTTCGTGCTCAGATCATGTTTGAAGATGCACCGCAGGGTTTTGAACTCTTCTGAGTACCAAGAACTATGCAGGAAACGAGTTTTCAAGGTTCCTACTCTTTCTGTAAAAACCTCTTTTGCGCAGAGGCTTCCAGCATATATGTTGCCCCACGTGTACAACAGAGTAGCAAGACGGTGCGACTTGAAAGAACTCACGGTAAGACTAGCTAAAACTACCATCTCGTCAATGTTGCTGTCGATGAACTACCACCAAACAGAGGACCTTATTAAAAATTTTAAAAAGTACTGAGAGACAAATTTGAATGGAAGAGTAGCAAACACTATATTACTCAACTCAACATCATTTTCAATGCCACACATTCATTTGAATACATTCACATACACACACACATACCACACATGCATTTATCACAACTTTAGTACTAGGATTATTATTATTAGGTTTATCTTTTTTATTAATTGTTTTCTTTTCTTCGTAATAACTTTTGTCACAATCATGATAATTTTTATGCCTACTGTTTATTGTGCAAGCAAGTACATGTTCTGTCGCACTGTAGTAAAGTGGGTGCCCACGATACAGGATCTCCTAGTGTGGGACCCACAGGTTGCATTCCCGTATTTTGTTACATGTGGTTCGCATAATAATATATAATAATATCTACTGTATTTAGTACTAGTAAAGTTAAGTCACCATGTAACAAACCTATGAATGAATAAATTATTTGTATTTATTTGTATTTGTATTTGGTGACTAAGACAAATCTCCTCTCATCCTAAGGGATGATAATTTTCATTGGGGGCGGCCTATGACCAGCTGTGGATAATGATGATGAATAAATCAAAGGAATTCAAGCTGTATCATAACTTGTCAAACTAAAGCCATCCTTTATACTCTGAGTATCAGCTAATGTCTAAAACCGGGATACAGAAAACAAACAAAAAATAATTTGAAGATCTGTATCATTTTCATTTGATTACATAGAAAAACTAGGTACTAAAGTTAATACTAAGTACCCTAAACCGACGAGCATATATGAAGAGATTGATGAATGTGGACGAAGCAAAAGTTGTGTGCCAGGATCGTAGCAAATGGAAGGACGTGGTTCCTACCTATTCCTCTAGGAGAAAGGCGTGACGTTATGTATGTATGTATATGTAAAAACAAACTTTGCATAAAACTAAGTCAATACAGCACTGCACAAAAGCTGTATACAGCGCGGAATATTTTTCAAAACCAACCGCGGCTTTTGATAAATTTTAATTTGCGGAGTTATCACGGCGGTATGCAAATGTGTCGTATAAAAATGTTAATCACCCCCGCTCGATACGTGTAAACCGACCCTGAGTGAGGCGACACGGCTTGCGGTGTGTAGCCTAGGTCAGTTATTGCGAAGCTGTTGTGTGATACTGGATTTTTTATCGCAGCTCGTCAAAATTACTGCATCCTGCCTGATGTAAACGACCAATCACACACCAATTCAATTGAAGCGGCAACTCACTGGATCATAAAGGCTGAGGATCACTGGCGCGATAGGTAGATATGCCTGTCAACCTAACTTTGGACTTCCTGAATGCCTTACCATGAAAAAACGGTGTCTACGCAAACGAAGTCGCGGGCATGGGTAGTATTTAATAAACCATTTTAGATTTAAGGAATATTTTATTTCATCATTAAACAATGAGAAAATTATTAGTGGTTAAGTAAAGTGGGGTACTTTAGATCCCGATAGAAATCCGTGTATGTAACAGAATAATTTGGGAACAGACTACCCATTTATAGTACGTGCCAGTGGCATTATCATCGCGTTACGTCTCGACGTTTGACGGTGGCGCGTCGTAATTGTAGTGCTGAGATGGCAATTGTTATCGTATTAGCGCGTGACTGATGTATTTCGTGCCCTTAATATCGCGCTAGATTTATGTCCGCGCAATTAGTGCGATGATGAGCGATGGCTGTGGCTCGCCTGCACTTTAGCCCGACCTTTGAACCTTATCTTGGAGTGGAACTATAAAGGCAGTAAGAAGCCTAGCAGGGTATTTTACATAGATAAATTAAATAGATGAGCAGAAGCAAAGGGCCCAATATTCAACCATGGGGCACACCCATTAATAAAAGAGCAAAGAGAGGATCTGTCCTATTGACATTAACTTTTTAATTCTGTCACCCTGTAAGTACGATTGCAGTAGACAAAGCGAACCATCTGCAATATCATAGTGCCGTACATTGGCAGTGTGTGGTGATCAACGCAATCAAAAGCCTTCGAAAAATAGTTGGTATTTTGCTTATTTTTCCCAACATATGGCAATTGTTAGGCTCTTTAGCCCTTTGAACCTTATCTTGGAGTTTGGTACAGTGATAACGGTGGTGAAATAGCGGCTTATTGCAAGAGTCGTAACTTGGCCACAAAACAGCCGCTGTAATGTAAAGAAATTCGTTTTACAGGGCTTCAACCACTTATCAGTTGTTAACAAAAGCCTTTAGGAATATTGTGTTCCAAACCAGTGATAAGTTTACTTTCGTCATCATGCAATTTTTTTTTATCTTTGTTCATTTCGAAAATTGAAATTGAAAGAATCGTTTTCATCAAGACAAAACACGTAACTACAAAGCACACCCATTTACCGACCTCATCGAGATAATCGCAGCATTTATATTTTTGAAAAATGGCGGCAATCGGCACGGACGCTATCCGTTCGGTCGCTCCTATTGTTTCTAATCCCAACTGAATTTGCATCCAATGAATATTTGCTCAAAACATTTTGGCGCGCAGGACACCATTCTCGGCTCACATTTCCAGTCTACGTTGGCCCTTTACGAGTGCAATTCTAAACTTTAACCTTCATCATTTAAGGCTGGAATCGTGTATTCTGTATGAATGGCTATTAGAAATATTCGATTTTATCGTTAGTGTACTGCAGTTCCGTTTTTCAATACTATATCCGCTGGTGTAGCGTTGGAAATGCAAAGTTTAGAGTTTAGAGTAATAACAATTGGACATTTTTAATGCATGCATGTAGTTAGACTGGTTAATTGTTTTGCTGTTGTGCTAGATAAATATTTTACTTTGGATCATCTCGATAGAGAATCACATTACAGCAAAAAAAATAATTTCATAGTAAAATGTAGCAAACATTTTGAACATACTTTAATTAACTTTATTATTTACTTCCATGACTATTTAGATTAACTCCAAATAGTTCTTTACGCATTCCATGAAACTTCACATTATATTTTATTTTTGCAAATCCCAGCAATGAGAACCATTTCTTTTTATTAAGGTCCCCTTTTACTCCAATAAATCAACAATAATAATTATTTAACGTTACGTGAGCAATAAAATTATACCTCTCTGTGTCATAAGATGATTTAGTGTGACGTTTTCTCATTTTTTCCACCAGATTCCGGGTTGGTCCGGGCGAAATTAGTGTCCGGATAAAATGTGTATATATCAAAGGGAATAGCCGGCTAACCGGGAGAACTCTATTCGTCAGAAGGACCGCAATAAAGACATCATACGAGAATTACTTTTTTACTCCGGCGCAAGTAACGAGTATGTAAGGGTGGTGTTATATAGCGAGGAAATGTATCAAAGACAGTTATGATCATTTGTTAGGCTGGTTTCAGTACAGTACATTATTAAGAGACAAATAGGATATAGTGAACCTTCACCCTATTGAATGCCGCATCTAAATGACTGCCAGGTCGTGTTTTTGCCAGTGAGTAGGGTTTCCGGAGCTCATTGGGTTAGGAATGCTGCATCGGCAGTCAGTAGTCATTCTTCGTTTTTCTTTGCCCTAGCGTTTTCCCGGCTTTGTGCCCGAGTTCGTTTTCCTGTACATCTCCATTTTGCCATCTTCGGCATGTTCTGGTTTGACATTGTTTCTTCCCATGTCCGCTCTTAGGACTACCAGCCACCGTTTTGGACCTGCTGCGTGTTTTAGGGCCTTGGGCAGTGAAGTTGAAGCTTCTAGGCTATGATTTATAAGAATATGACACGCAATCAAATAAATCAAATGGATAGTCAGCTAAATCAATACAAAAAAAAACAATCATCATAATCAGCCTATCGCAATCCACTGCTGGACATGGGCCTCTCTTGTCGTTCAACACTTTGGGCATACACCTGGTTGTATAAATGCCCAACATATACATGTTTGTCCAAGAACTCGAATCCACGATTCCCAGTTTAAGAAGCTGAGTCGTCACCAAAATTTAAATGATAAACAGTACCATGACTCTACCCTCAGCATTGCTAAATGTCTATGAGCGGCGGTTACCGTTTAACATCAGACGGGCTAGCTGTCTGCCACCCTCAGCAATAAAAACGAATGGGCCCACAAGGCGCTCCAATAAAAAAAGAAGGGGTTGAATCAGAGTATCGATTTAAAACTATTTGGTAAATTACTTATTTTCCGATTTGCTTTCGATTTGCAAATTAATTTCTGAAAGGTACTATAGAATCATCATCATCATCATCAGCCTATTACAGTCCATTGCTGGACATAGGCCTCTCCAGTTGTTCGCCACTTAGAGCAAACATCTGGAGGATATACCCATAATACTACTAGAATATATTAGACTAGCTTTTGCCCGCGACTTCGTCCGCGTGTTTAAATTTATACATACAAAAGTTTTTTCCCGCTAATTCAATTCAATACATTTATTTCAGGCAGAAACCCATATAATGTTAGTAACAATTTTGCTTACAAATAGTGTTAGTAAATCGAATTAACAAACAAAACAATGTTAGTAACAATTTTCTTATAAATAGTGTTAGTAGATACAAATTAAACTATTATTTTATTTTTAAAATTCTGTGTGGGACAACACCCATCTTTGAAGGAGTGGTGAGTCCCACCGATCCACAAACACCCTCAGGATCTCATTGGAGCTGCCGCGTAGGCGGGCCATTGCGGAAGCACACCGCTTTCGCATTATAGCGGCAAACCCGTCTGTCCTTGCTTCCGCAAACATGCCTGATGCACTGCATCGCCACGGCAACCCCAATAAGACCCTGAAGGCATTATTGTACTGAACACGAAGGTCACTGTAAGTCCGCCGCGTGAAGTTGACCCACAGGCTGCACGTATAAAAGCTTTGGCAATAAGCTTTAAACAGTGATATTTTTACTGCCTTAGTACAGCGTGCAAACCTGCGGGCAAGCATGTTGCAGCGGACGGCCAGAGACCTACGTTCTCTCTCTATATCCAAGCTATCATTTAGATCCCCTGCGACCCAGTGACCCAAGTATTTAAAACTCGAGACCTGTTGCAAGGGCTTTCCACAAAGAGAAATGCTAGGTACCTCTGCATAGTCAAAAGAGCTCGCCTTAAACATCAGCCATTCACTTTTATTAGTGTTGTACTTTAGTCCATGAGCCACAGCATAACCCTCACAAGTAGACAGGAGCTTTCTCAACCCACCCACAGAAGGACTCAACAGCACCATATCATCCGCATAGCTGATGTTGTTTGTGCAGACACCGTCAATGTGACAACCAACGCTAGCGCCATTAAGCTCACCTATCAGCTGGTTTACATATAGATTGAAAAGTCGGGGAGAACTTAACCCTCCCTGCCTCACCCCACATTTCAGACCATACACATTCGAGTACACTCCTGCCCACCTAACACTATTCTTCTGATTACTGTACCAATATCTCAATAACGATATGACTTCCCCAGGTACTGTGGTTTCATACCTCAACTTGCGCCATAGCACCTCATAATTCACCAAATCGAACGCCTTGGATAAATCCAAAAAACAGGCGAATATAGGCGTCTTTCTATGTGTATAATACTGAACAGTCTGCTTAAGACACAAGATAGCACTTTCTGTTGACAGATTAGGTCTGAAACCAAACTGGTTGTCATAGAGTTCTATGTGCTCTGCCAATATCCCATCAAGCAGACTGTCCAGTATCTTTGACATTATGGTTGCCAATGATATAGGTCGATAGTTGGAGATGTCGGAGGCATCCCCTGTCTTGTTCTTAATCACCGGTACCACTATAGTCCTAGTGAGCTCTTCTGGCAAATATCTGTGACTCATACATAAGCCAAAAAACATAGAAAGCACTCTCGGTAAGTGTACACCTGCATGCCTTAGATGTTCGACACTCAAGCCATCGTGACCAGGGGATTTACCCCTTACCATTTTTCGTATAACATCTTTAACTACTTGTGCTGTAAATCTGATGGGAGGGTCCCCGGTACCGATGGCTCCAGGGTCGTCCACTCTGGGCATATTTAGTAAAGGTGGGTCAATCGCAAAATGCTTTTGAAAAGCATTAGCTATATCTACCGGCTCATGCATGCCCGCCACGCTCACCGGGAGACCAGGCCTATGATTTAACCTGTTGGTGGATTTCCAAAATTTATTAAATTGTTTCTTTGAGTGACACTGAGCTATCCTATCCATTTTTATTTGTTGTTGTTTATCTTGACAAGATTTTAATTTAACTTTAAAATATTTTCTTGAGTTGGACATAGAATCATAGATAGACCCAGATTTCGGTTTACCATATAAGAGCCAGTTCTGGTAGTGAAGACGAGCCTCCCTGTGAGCATCGCGCACATACTGGTTCCAGCCCGGTAGATACTTTTTATTTACAGAAAATGTATTATTTATATAGCACTGCTCGGCACCCTCCCTAAGAATATGTGTTAAGTTCTCATACATATTATCTAATAATACACAATGTTCGACAACATTACACATTCCATCTGAACAAGAAGCGAACTCACTAGGAAAATCAACAAGACGTAATTGATTGTTACAATATTCCCGATACAGATTTATTTGAGTTTCATCTCTTTCACCCCAAATCACTTTATTATTGTAAGTAACAGGTCTAACAGATTTAGGTCTTATCGAACCAATATTGCACTCCATCATCAATGGAAGGTGATCCGACAAGAAAACATCATAAAGAACAGAAACCTTTAACACTAAGGGCCTAGCTGCATTTGTCACAACACAGTGATCCAGCCATCTGAAGGCTCCATTAGCTGTACTTATAAAAGTGTGAGTGTCCATAGGTAAAAGTTCCGCATCAATGCATGACCACAATTGTTCAGAACAAACAGAAAGTAACTCACTGTAGAACCTGGTCCCTGGGTGGGCATTGAAGTCTCCCAACACAAACACACTTTCAACATTACAAGACTCGATTATCGAGACCACTTCACTTAAACACAACGTGTATTCTATGAGATTATCCGCACAATCAGTCGGCATATACACGGAGAATATCAAAAACGCGCGATTGTCTAACACTATTTTAATGCATATAATACGATCACTTTGACAGCTTATGACCGATACTGATGTAAACAAAGACTTTCTCCACAGTATAGCGACACCACCGTAGGGTCTTCCTTTGAGAATGCCAGTAGATGTGTCGACGGCCGATTTCCCGGTGTAAGCAAAATCTTTATCGATGGTACCGAGATACGGCACGTCGTGCGGAAGAAGCCAGGTCTCCTGCAGGGCTATTACGTCTGCTACACCGCATAGTTTTCGCACACAGTCAACTGACCGGACAACATTTTTGCAATTAAATGAAGAAAAGATTGCATTCCTATATTCCATTTTACTCTTTGGGTGTATTATTGTCTACAGTCCGGAAAGTACCTAACTCCCGTTCCCGTGGGAATTTCTCAAAATACAGCCATAACTAAACTTTATATTTACTAAGGTACCTGCATGCCAAATTTCAAGCGTCTAACTTAAGCGGTTTAGATTTTTCATACAAAAGGATTTTCCCGCTAATTCCCGTTCCCGTGGGAATTTCGGGAATTCCTTTCTTAGTGCACCCCTACGGTACCTAAGCTACGTCCCTTCCAAATTTCAAGTGCCTACGTTTAGCCGTTTGGGCTGTGCGTTGATATGTCAGTCAGTCAGTCAGTCAGTCAGTTTCTCCTTTTATATATATATATAGAAGATAAACATGTTCATTTTGGTATTATGATCAATATAATCTATATCAGCTCAATTGGTATTGTCCCTGGCTTCTGAACCAAGGGTCGTGGGCACTATCAAAGGCACTCAGGAGAAACGTACATGCAATGTATGGCGGCTGGGCTGCATCAGGCGTTGAGCCTGCTTAGGCCGGGCAGGTGATTCCCATATACCCCCCCCCCCTTCCTTCTTCTTCTTTTCTCCTAGCCAACGAGATCACACAGTCGCGACCAAAGCCTAGCAACTGATACACCATTGTCAGTTGCCTGGTAGAGATCCTCCATTATGCAGATGGTGGGGCACAATGGACGGGTGATAATGTGCGACATAGTTTGAGAGGACGAGCCGCAATCGCATCCACTCTGTGATCCCTCGTTTGATCATATTGTCTCGAGATCGGCCAACCCCTCACCGAAATCGATCCCCCCCAGCTCCAACCTGAGTCATCATCATCATCAGCCTATTGCAGTCCGTTGCTGGACAAAGGCATCTCCAGTTGTTCGCCACTTAGGGCAAACATCTGGAGGATATAGCCATAATCGCCACGCTGAGCAAGCGGGTTGGCGATCGAAACCCGAGTCAACACTTGACAAACTCTAATTTTCTGCGGAAAAAATGGCAAGTGACTTTAGGTGCCGTTCTATTAAAATATTTCCGTACAAAAGTTGTTATGCAAGGAGAAGTCCGGGCCACAAAACTGTATCTTCCCATTCTGTAGAGAGCCTAAGCTAAGAGTGAGATCCATGAGTTAGCAGTAAAACGCACTCGGCGTTGCCTCGACAATTTAGTCAAAATGGCGGACGCCCGATGACGACTTTGTTTTATTGTAATCGCCGGCCATTCGGACGGTATAGGATTTTGATGGACGTCTGAGCTGTACCTAGGTAATGTGATCCGGGATTTCTTTGTGTCCAAGCATGTTACAAAGAAAGATTCTCTGTTTGTGTGACCATATTGGCGGGATGCGACCATCTTATCGCTCCAAGCCACCCTCAACTGTCCGTGGTGCATCTTGCCGAATAACAAACGAGGCTCTGGCCACTGACTGGTGGCGATATAACCATCACGATCCCTTCGCCTGATAACGAAAGAGAGGACCATATCCCTGCAGCAAATAATAGATATGTCCAAAACTATTCCTTATCTGTTTTCCCTTGTCGGTTCCGGCTGCAATTTTCCGGAATTAGGACTTAGGGACCTTCAAAAAGCGAGCCTTCAGATTCCTCAAGGGCCGTCAACGCACCTGTGACTTAGTGTTGCGGTGTCTTTGGGCTAAAGTGATCACTTACTGATGGTGGCCTTCAAGCCCGTTCACCCCATGTCATCACCCAAAATCACCACGCTGGGCAGGCGGGTTGGCGATCGCAGGACATAGCTTCTCGCTCCGGTGGCGCTGCTGCCCGTCATCGGTCTTTGGTATTTAGCTAGCTAGTCGGTTGCCAGTGCCTCGTTGGTTATACGGCAGGATGCACCACGAGCAGGTGTGGTTGGCTTAGAGCGAAATGATGATAGGCCGCTCCCTTACATCCCCCTACTGATGCTGTTCTTCTATGTATAAAAAAGGCACTGGTGATTAAACCATTTCGGTGAAATTATCCACTATCGGCTATTGTGTTATCATTGAATGAATTAATGAAAATAAACCAAGTACTTGTTGATACGGAATGCCGCGGTGTATCAACATTTCAATGTTTGCTGAAAATAATAAATGAAACGGTCAAGTGCGTACGTACAAGCAGTGCGGGTTCCTTATGCTTTACTTAATTATTAATTTCGTATGCGTTAATTCTTTGACAGACGAGAAATGAGACACTTAGGTATAGATGGGGCACAATAGAAAATCTAGGTATTGTTAACGCCGTATATAAACGTCACCGTTCAAAAGGTTAACGGATTAAAAGTAGGTATTCTGTACTAGCTGTGCTCGCGACTTCGTCCGCGTGAAATAGTTATTTTTTCCCCGTTTTCTTTTACATTTTCCATTATTTCTTCGCTTCTAATAGTTGCAGCGTAATGTTATATAGCCTAAAGCCTTCCTCGATAAATGGTCTATTCAACACAAAAAGAATTTTTCAATTCGGACCAGTAGTTCCTGAGATTAGCGCGTTCAAACAAACAAACAAACAAACAAACAAACTCTTCAGCTTTATAATATTAGTTAAGATTGTAAATTCTCCCCAAATGACAATATTGTCATTTAGGAACTGTCCGTCATCGGTCTGTGGTACTTAGCCACGTCTTCAATAGACTATTATGACTAAAAATTGTAATTAGTCCGTCTTTTAGCTTATTAAAAAATAAAAGACACGTATTTTTCCTTTTTTCACTCAAATAAACAAAAGCAAAGATACAAGGCATCAAAAGCTAGGAGTGGGAGTCTTTGACGTCACTCGCTCCCGTAAAAATGCCTCACTGAGTGACGTCACGCATGGTTTCAACGGGCTATTTGTAATTTTTAATCATATTTACAAATAAAAAAAATACGTGTCTTTTATTTTGAAATAAGCTAAAAGACGGACTAATTACATTTTTTTGCCATAATAGCCTATTGTGACGGTTATACCGCCACCAGTCGGTTGCCAGCCGTTTGGTTGTTATTCGGCACCACTGGCAGGTGAAGTTGGTTTGGAGCCAAATGATTATAGGCCACTCCATAAGGACAGGCTCGGTGGCTCATTTGGTAGTGACCTCTGCCCTCTGAGCCAAGGGTCGTGGGTTCGATTCCCGCACAGTACAAACATTTATGTTTATGAACATGTCTGTTTGTATTGGTCTGGGTGTTTTCTATGTATAATATGTATTTATTTACAAAAAAAAAATGTATCTAAGTAAGTTTATCAGTTGTCTAGTACGTACCCATAGTACAAGCTTCGGCTTAGTTTGGGGCTAGGTGGCGCTGTGTGGCCCAGCGTGGCATGTCTTGGGTTATCTTGGGGGGTTATTAATGACTAGCTGTGCTCGCGACTTCGTCTGCGTGGAATAGTTATTTTTTCCCCTTTTTTTTATATTTTCCATTATTTCTTCGCTCCTTATAGTTGCAACGTGATGTTATATAGCCTAAAGCCTTCCTCGATAAATGGTCTATTCAACACAAAATAATTTTTCAATTCGGACCCGTAGTTCCTGAGATTAGCGCGTTCAAACAAACAAACAAACATACAAACAAACAAACTCTTTAGCTTTATAATATTAGTTAAGATAAGGATGAACCATTATTTTAAAATTCACAACGATCCCTAGAATCGTTCACATCACAACTGACCAGGGCGACCACAACAACAATGGAAAAAATCGGATTGAATTCCCAACGTGGCGTCGCAAGTAGCTTGCCAATAGCGGCGTGTAATTGTGCATCCGTCCTTCTCCGACGTTCGCCGAAGACAGAGACGGATGCAGTTCCGTCTGTAGTCCTGTTTGCTCTGTGTTCGCAAACTGCTGGATTAATGGAAAACAAATATGCGGGTTATACTTTGTATGGCTATGAGTTTTAGTATTCTTGAGACTCTATGTGTTGTGAATAATTTATTAAGATTAATTTTTTTTTAATGTGATTATAAAAGTTTGACGGGATTCGTGATACATTGTGTGGGATGTTTAAGAAAAGCGCGGAAAATAAAGTTCCGAATCCGACTCCCGGTTGATACAATCCTCATCTGATATTCATAAAAGAGGAAAGACAGTGACCAGTTTTAGTGTTTTTGCATCTAATAAGATAACAAAAGTTTATGTATCTACAAAACTGTTTGATCTTTATAGCATTTATTTGTAACACATAAATGATTATCTTATCTTACATCTGAAATTTTCTGTTTCCCGTATTTTTTTATATTAAGTTGAAATTCTCATAAATATTCGCGCTAAAATGTTATTGTAATGAGCCCAATAATTCTTATGTCCATCATTATCGTCATCATCGGATTTGCCATAGTCACAACGCTTGGCAGGCTTAGGGTAGTGGTCTCAGTAGGTTTTGATTGTAGCCGTTTTATTAGGTATACGATGCCCGTATCCTGACATTACCTTAGTTCTACGACACCCACGGGATGAGATTGGGTGGTCCTCTTCTTAATTCAAAAATCACACGAACTCTTACGTCAATTCCTTACCGTCGCTGCGCGTGCAATACCGCGGAAGAGCACTTTGTTAATACCGCGTAACAGCAAAAGGGACAAAATTGAAATATCGCGCCAACAAATCATATTATCAGATAATATTATGTTTTTTCTTTCTCCTGTAAATTCGCGAAAACGCAGATACGCGGTTTTTACAAACTGCTCTTTCGCGGTATTGCACGCGCAGCGACGTTAAGTCCATGTTTATCATCCAAAGCTATGGTCACAGTAATATTATGTTACTCTGTAAACAGACAATGCAAGTTATCTGTTTCTATGTATTAGTATGAACTCGTAATAGTAAGGAGCATGTTTCATTAATGTTGTGCCGTTCGTAAACGTTCGTTTAAGAGAGGAGGCATAGCGAATCTTCGCTCGAATTGAGCCGCCCGTCCGGGGAAGGACCTCCACCCTATAGAATACCGCAGTCAAAACACCTCTGGGTCGTGTTTCTGCCGGTGAGTAGGGTTTCCGGAGCTCGTGGGGGGTTAGGGTTGGGCCGGCATGGCGGTGGCAACTGACAAGTAACTGACCAGTTACTTGCCCATTGTCACAGCGACTTGGGCTTCTCTTTCGCTTTCCATCAGACATAGGGAAGCCATTATGTCGAGCCACTATAAAAAAAAACTAGTGCGGTGACTGAGAAAGAATACAATATACCACCTCATCTCTTTCTGGTGGGAGTCGATTAATGTTCGTAAAGCCATGAAGAGGTTTCGGTCGGTGAAGATTAGTTGGTGTGTAACCGGTGCTATTTTTCAAGCCAGCTGGACCTGATTTATTTGGTTACTATTTTGTTCTGTGGTCAAACATCTGGAGGCTTTAATCGCCACACTGGACAGGCGGATTGGCGATCGCAGGGCGTAGCTTATCGCTCCGATGACACTGCTGTCCGTCATCGGCCTGTGATATTTAGCTACTCCTTCAATTGTGATGGTTATACCGCCACCGATCGCTTGCCAGCGCCTCGTTGGTTTGGAGCGAAAAGATGATAGGTCGCCCTTACATCGCCCTTTTGAAACACCTTCATCCAATGTTACGAATATATTTAAGTGCAAATAACCACCAAACGATGGTTATTTGCACTTAATTCGTTTGTTGTATATGATGAGATATGAGAGGGATGTAAGAAAGCAAACATCTTTTCGCTCCAAGCCAACCTGACCTTCCCGCGGATTCTGCTAAAAACAAAGGATACAACAATGCTGAAAAATTGTAGACAGAGCAACAGGACCACACGTATGAACTAGTCTACAAATAAAAGCATAACTTTCGAGTCCCATATGAAACTCGTATGTTGTCTGGCGCATATGTTTAAATCGCACCTTTGGAATGGAATTAGTTCTTCCCTGTTGCCAATGATAAACTGTGACAGTTAAATTGAACAAGTTGTTACAGCAATCGCTTAGGGATGCTCCAGTTCGTTGAACAAAACCGAAACCGAAGGCAGTGGAATCGGATTTTAATGTATTGTGCAAATGCAACAGGGTGCGTGTACAAACATCAGCATGCAAAAGTCCACTGCTAACATAAAACATACCCAAATTCCAATTGTCTCTTGAGAGGATTTGCCTTAGTCAGCACACTAGGTTTTGTTTGTGCCCAGGTAAACGCTCTGCGAGAGGCCCAGAATCGATCAAGGTGGCGAACATTTGGAGAGGCCTATGTCCAGCAGTGGACTGACACGGGCTGATGACGATGATGATGATGATGAAACGCTCTGCTGTCCGTTTCCTGATATTCCCTTAGTTGTCTTCTAAGACGCCCAGGGGATAAGATGCTGATAAGATGGGAAGGGGGAGAAGAAGATATAGACCTATTCTAAATTTGGAAATTTGTATATCTTGGTCTATTTCCAATTTCTCCCGAACGCATTCCCCCGATTAGTGGTCTGGTGTCCCCTTATCTGTTCCTTTAGTGGTACCGCTCATCGGAACCGAACTAAAACCGATGTATTAGCAGCCAATAACCGATCCTTACATCCTCCTAAGCTACAGCCCAGCGACATGTGTTCGCGACTTTTTTACGGCGCGTGTCGCGCGCATGTGTCCTCTGGATTTACGCCGGTTTTAATTCCATTGCCCCCTTTGTTACTGTTTCTGTGCGGTCGTTGTTTTTTCAGCCGCGCATGGATTATAATGTTGTGTGCCGTTCTGAGTTATTGCACGCGGTCTCTGTACGGTGCGATTGGTCCTTTTGTTTTGAGATCTTGGCTTTGTTTGTGTTTTAATGGGTTGCTTTAGTTGCTGAGTGATTGCGAGTTTTTTTTTAATCGGCCCAATTTGTTGAGTGTGCGTGCATTCCTAGGTAGCTTCGGCTTAGTTTGGGGCTAGATGGCGATGTGTGGCCTAGCGTGGCATGGCTTAGGTTATTTATTATTTATTTATTCAGGTGCAAACCATCATTAGAGAAGCAATGTTCCTTTGTAATTGTATCTTTGTTCTCATTTCATCTCTTCCCCATTTTTAGGGTTCCGTAGCCAAAATGGCAAAACGGGATCCTTATAGATTCGTCATGTCCGTCTGTCTGTCTGTCTGTCCGTCCGTATGTCACAGCCAGTGTATTCCGAAACTATAAGATCTACATTATTGAAATTTGGTACGTAGATGTGAAAATAAAATCAGAAAAAAATCCAAAATTTTTGGGGTTCTCCATACATAGAACTGAAACTCAAATTTTTTTTTTATCAAAATGATGTTGAGGTTTCTAACAACTTTTTTTCTAAACTGAAAAGTTTGCGCGAGAGACTCTTAAAAAGTGGTAAAATGTGTAACTTCTAAAATATGGGCATGATAAAACTGAAAAATAATAATATGAAGAATAAGAGAGGTAGGGCATAGCGAATCTTCGCTCGTATTGAGCTGCCCGTCCGGGGAAGGACCTCCACCCTATAGAATACCGCAGCCAAATGACCTCCGGGTCGTGTTTCTGCTGGTGAGTAGGGTCTCCGGAGCTCGTGGGGGGTTAGGGTTGGGCCGGCATGGCAGTGGCAACTGACAGGTAACTAACCAGCTACTTGCCAGTTGTCACAGCGACTTGGGCTTCTCTTTAGCTTTCCATCAGGCGTAGGGAAGCCATTATGTCGAGCTACTATAAAAAAAAAAAATAATAATAATAGTATTACTATAAAAAACTACTAACAAAATTTGGTTTGAATGAAATCTAGACCGTAGTTTTTTTTAAACGTCATAAATCAAATTACCTAATTTTTTCATTCAATCAGTGGTACGGAACCCTACGTGCGCGAGTCCGACTCGCACTTGGCCGGTTTTTATATTTACATACAAACTCTTAAAACAGATTAAGAAATACCATTACGATTTTATAACTCGGAAATTCCAAATAGAAAAGCGTTCCAACACGCATAAATAAACATTTTATTAAAATAGCATTTGCCGTTGAAACCTCAATTTCCGTCTTTCTACAACACTATTGAAGTAAGAAAATTATATTTCTGCAAATTAAATTTTTGCTCTATAGACCAAATTATGTTCTCTGCCAAAAATATTTCCGTGTGGTGACTGACAAGTATACAAAACGATTTTAAGAGACGTAGGGCGTGCCGAATCTTTGCTCAAAATGAACCGCCCGCCCGGGGAAGTACTTCCTCCCTATAGAATACCGCAGCTAAATAAATAAATATCAGACAACATCACATACATTGCTCCGATCCCAAAGTAAGTAGCTTAAGCACTTGTGTTATGGGTATCAGAACAACGAAGGTACCACAAATAAATACTTAAATACAAATATAAACACCCAGACACGGAACAAACACAAGTGTTCATCACACGAAAGTTTGTCCCGGGTGGGAATCGAACCCACGACTCTTGGTTCAGAAGGCAGGGGTCACTACCAATTGAGCCACCGAGCCAGTCAAAATGACCTCCGGGTCGTGTTTCTGCCGGTGAGTAGGGTTTCCGGAACTCGTGGGGTGAGTGCTGCATCGGCAGCGGGGGTTAGGGTGTGATAGCCTTGGTGTTGCAGGCGTCCATAGGCTGCGGTAACCTTTTAATATCTGGCGGTTCGTAAGTTCCTATTTAAAAATAAAAATCCAACGCCCCATATAAAAATACAAATTACCGCCCTCAGTGTACTCTTTGTACTAGACAACTACGGGAAAAGCTGGGACGATGTTTTGTGTTTTTATCTATCACTGCACCGAACTATTTCTGACCCCTTGGTACCTACTATTACTTAAGTAGAAAACTCAAGTCTCATTGTACGTATTTCGAAATTTGTTGAAAACCCTTGGTGTTTAATCGGCATCTGCCAGCATTTAACCTAAAAATAAATCAACCCCGTGGGCATAGTTCAAAAGGTCGTATTCTACTGTAATACCGAAATTTTGTTTCATTACTCCAAAAACGTTTCGCATGCTAACCATTCCAATAGTAGATACTCGATTTCATTAAAAAAATGTACACAAAAGAATGATACTCAGATACGATTCGCAATAAGCACTGAATATTTCGTGTAATTTAAATTTCAAACGTTCCCAATGGCGGGACGGAAAAATAATTTTCTCTTTACTTATTCTTATTACAAAAGCTAAAAAAAATATCCTTTTCCAATAAAGCTAACGATGTAAATCGACGCTTCGCCTATAAAAGAGTCCAAATTATTATTCCGCCTTTGTTTGTCATCATCAAAAGGAATCTTCGGAGATAGCTTTAAAAATCCATTTGTGAGTTATCCAGAAGGAAAAGCTCGGGGCGAATTTTTTTTTATATCCATATTCACAATCTTACGGACGAGGCGCAAGGTGCTTCGGACACACGGCCCGACGGGATGACCAGCAATGTTGTAATGTTCATGGTATTTTATTAGTAAATATTTAAGAGGTAGGGCATAGCGAATCTTCTCTCGTATTGAGCTACCCGTCCGGGGAAGGACCTCCACCCTATAGAATACCGCAGCCATAGACCTCCGGGTCGTGTTTCTGCTGGTGAGTAGGGTCTCCAGAGCTCGTGGGGGGTTAGGCCGGCATGGCAGTGGCAACTGACAGGTAACTGACCAGTTGTCACAGCGACTTGGGCCTCTCTTTCGCTTTCCATCAGGCGTAGGGAAGCCATTATGTCGAGCCAATATAAAAAAAAATGGACGGATATAACGAAACTGTAGAATTTCGGTTACTTAGTAATAAAAGAGATATTAATTGAAAGATGATTTTGCAGAAAATTAACTTCGTTTATTTCATTGACAATAGAGTAGTACAGAGAGAAAAAATGTTGCCAAACGTAAATATGTAATTTGACCATAAAGAATGGTTGCGTTCATCATTCAACAGAAACTGTAAGGTTTCGGGTGTGCAGTACGGAATCCTGCAAAGTGTAGAGAGCTTATTGAACACAGGCAAAACGATCTATCTTCCTATGAACATTCGCATTCTCTGTCATCCGTATGTCTCCCACAAAACTCAATAGCGTAGTGGGTGTGACCGTTCGGGACGCGGGGACACCGAAGGGGCCGCCCCAGATGTCGCACCAACAAATTATTTACTACACCCTTTGTGCGGCCTTCGTCCCGGCTGTCTCGATTTAGATATACCTGGATGCACTACTTAGGCATCAATGGTGGTGGTTCAGAATGCACCGGGTAATGGATCGCGAAGAGTAGAAATTATATACCTCTATTCGTTGGAAAGCTTTTTGTGGCCTAAGGCCTAAGGTGGTCTAAGGTCGCTCCCGATGTCGGCCTGTGTCCCAGATGCCTCGATTTAGACCTACATGGATGCACTAGTTAGGCATTAATGGTTATGTTCCACAATGTGCGAGGCAATGGACCGCGTTCTATTGCTTGGCGCGTCTTCGCAAAAAATAGAAATGGATAAGTAACTTTTGACGACCAGTTTGGTTACTGTGCCAACAACCATACGGTTAAAAGCTAGGCTAGAGAATACACAGTGGTTGTGAACGTTGTCCCTGACTTGCGTCTGTCAACAGTGGTAATGGGGATCATTAATCTTCTGAACTAAGGCTCGTGGGTTCGGTCCCCACCCAGAACAATCATTTGTGATATGAACATTTGTGTTAGTTCCGTGTCATGGTATTTATATTTCTATTTAATAACCTTCGTTCGATCGGGGCAATGTATGTGATGTTCATCATCATCATCAGCCCATTACAGTCCACTGCTGGACACAGGCCTCTCCAGTTGTCGCCACCTAGGGCAAACATCTGGAGGATACACCCATAATCGCCACGCTGGGCAGGCGGGTCGGCGATCGCAGGGCGTAGCTTATTGCTCCGGTGACGCTGCTGCCCGTCATCGGCCTGTAGTATTTAGCTACGCCTTCTATCGTGGTGGTTTTACCGCCACCAGTCGGTTTGCCAGAGCCTCGTGATGTGATGTTGTCTGATATTATTCTGGTTCTCTGGTATTAAATAGACGTATTTGCCTTACTATCTGTACTTTTCTACGTGCTAATGTTCCCATTACATTACGAACTAACTCAAAATGCCTTTTTCTTGACTTACATATTAAAATATTTTTACTAGCAAAGAGTTCCGAGTAAGTACTTTCAAATCTCAACAATTACCATAACAAAAGCGGAGAGATGAAAGACAGTCATTGGTAACATTATGTCAAGTGAAATTCGTTTAAGTTAAAACGTGGAACTTTATTCCTTGCTCTATAAATATTCATACCAATTTAACTCCTTCGAGTTTCCAAGAAATTTTAAGCGTAAAATTCAACCTGCAAATTGCTAGCCGGGCGCCTAACTTGCGAATGTCATCGTGAAGTGATTACCGAAATGAAACGTTTGGGATTAACACTTAATTATGCTCTGCGATTGTTTTTCAGGTTCGAACCGGTAGTCATTGGTTACCGATTGGTGGTTACCGGTTTGGGGGCCAAGTGGAATACTTAA
This sequence comes from Conogethes punctiferalis, assembly GCA_031163375.1. Lineage (NCBI taxonomy): Eukaryota > Metazoa > Arthropoda > Insecta > Lepidoptera > Crambidae > Conogethes > Conogethes punctiferalis. The sequence goes on along the minus strand of CM062077.1, from coordinate 23,586,582 downwards.
CATAATTCGGTATGATTCGGCTTATTTACCGGTAAATGGTTTGTGTGATTCGTTTATTCATATTTTTTCTTTTTTTTACCACTTCGTTAGTCTAGTCGCAGGTAGGTACCACCTGACAACCGAGAGCTCCCGGTTTGGAATTATGAGTGGGATTAAATTGTTACTGGGTTTTCTGCACAGAAATTACTTGGTAGTAGCGCATTAAGCAACACACACGTACTTACATCAAAAAGCATTCTAAGTCGTTAGTTCTACGCCTGATTTTTCTTCAGTCATGTCGAACTATTTTATCGGTGTTTGTCCCATCGGACTATATCGCAAAGAAGAGTGCACCAGTTTGCGCATACAATTGACCGCTATGGTCGTTTGGTCAAGAGAGCATTATTATTGTGATTTTTCAAATAACTGCCGACACTTTCAGCTGAACGATGAAAATAAACATTTCCCCACTACCCTCGAAACAGTTTGTTTTTGTAAGTGGCCGAATTCGACTTATCGTGTCAAACCCCACTCGTGCGAATCCGCAGAGTCACTGAGGAGGGTACTCTTGTACTGAAATACCTCACTGACCTCCGCTGATTATGCTGGCATTTTTTTTTATAGTAGCTCGACATAATGGCTTAGGGACGCTTGATGGAAAGCGAAAGAGAAGCCGATTATAAAATAGAAGGTCTCTTACCTGTCCGCCGCCGTGCTGGCCCAACCCTAACCCCCCAATAGCTCCGAAAATCCTACTCACCGGCAGAAATATGACTCGGTGGTCATTTGGCTATGGTATTACAGACAACATCCGTTTTTTTAACTTCCCGCGTGATTATGTACTCCTGGTAGTTTTTCCACCTTAATAACGACAGTCGCAGTTGACGGCAGGTGATCAGAGTAGGTAGCCGTTTTTAAGTTCCCATGTGCTCATGTACTCGTACTCCTGGTACTTTTCCCACATAAAAATCGTCAGACAATCGCAGGTGACTTAAGTGAACTAGAAAACTCATTTTATTTGCAGTCGACTTTAATCCCCTGGCCAGGTGCATTAAGTATGCTTCTGTTAAATTTTCTAGGTCTAATCACCTAGGTGATTTTGGTGAATTTGGTGAACAATACTCCCCAGACGGGTAGCACAATTCGAGCGAAGGTTCGCTATGCCCCACCTCTTTTAAGTGTAAAATGGTACAAATACAAAGGACACAAAAACTCTACTACAGTTACCAACCAGCCTGCCTAGCGCGATGACTAAGACCCCCCCAAATAACAATTGTGATTGGAGAGGCCTATGTCCAACCGTGGACGTTTACAAGCTGATGATGATGATGATGAGGAAAAGTAGGAGTTACCAGTGTTTGGTACATGAAAGAATGTTATTAAAAAAACTTAATCAGTAATTTTCAAGAGTCCCAGTGTTGCGGTGCTGTCCCGTTTGCGTGGTTTCGCGCCGATTCGGCCGGTAATAAAGATAAATTCGGATGCCCCTTCTATGAGATATTGTGATTTATGCAGCCCGGAGTAAAACTCTTGCAATTGAGTCGAAACGTTGGAATATTGATGGTTACAATGAGGAATTTCAAGTCATTGTTGGGAGATTTTTTTTTTACCTAACCAAGAATCAAATCCAGAACCTTTTTTACGATGTGTATCACCTCCAACTTTCTAACTAGCACGCTTTTTTATGCATGAGGCGGCAGACAAGCACATGTGATGCCCGATGGTAAGCAGTCGACACCGCCCCATGTTTTCCACTCTAGACGTCGTTTAGCCAAAGCTTATCGGTTCTGCGGCTGAAATGTCCAGCACACTGCCACTTCAGCTTGCTAATCCGGTGACTTGGTTCTCTGTTGGATCACATTATTCGTCACTCCACCTGGCCTTAGAGCGTCCTACATTACGTTTGCCTGTACGCGGTCTCCACTCCAGAACTCGTCTACCCCAACGGTTATCAGTTCTGCGACTGATGTGGCCAGCCCACCAGCACTTTAGGAGCTATGTCAGTGATTTTGTGAAATAAACAAATGAACACCAACAAACAAGCCCACCATTTCTTTGACCCACATTGAAACTAATTTCGTTACACATTATTCAAGATGCACGATCGGATAAAGACTACCTACAGGATATACCTACGTTCGGGCGAAAAAATGCTATAATAAATCTCCTAGCTGTCAAGTCACGAGCACACTACGTACAGAATAAATCAAGTGTATAGATTGCATCAAGAGAGGTGCCGGCAAAAAACGGTGTATGAAACTTTGATGTCTTGTAGAATATTGAGACGGCGCGACGGAAATTGGGGTACTCGCCCTAACGGATGAGTGATTTGGAATTGCGTTATTGAATTTGACATTTTTAATGGCATGAGGTTGTGGAATGCTTTCTTAGTAGTAATGGTTTAAAATTAAACTCATTATAAGCCTATAACAGTCCATTACTGGACCATAAGCAAGCTAGACTTTACCCATAATCGCCACGCTGGGCAGGTGGGTTGGATCGCCGGGAGTAGCTTCTCGCTCTCGTGACGCTACTGCCCATCATTCGTATCTGCTATTTAGTTACGCCTTAAATTGTGATGTTTATACTGCCGGATATCCATCAGTCTGTAGTCAGAGCCTCATTTGAGCTAGGAAACGGGCAGCAGCGTTTGAATGAAACGTACTTGGGTCACCAAACCGCCTACCAAGCGTGGTGACTACTTTGGACGACAGAGTAGTTATCGTATTGATAATATTAGTAAGGATTTATGTTTGTAATCGTGCATCATAATTGGGCGTAGCTAAAATAGTTCTCCAAATTTACACATATTGTGTGGATATTTTCTATGCATAAATGTATTTATTTACAAAAAAATAGTATCTAAGTGAGTTTATCAGTTGTCTAGTACTCATAGTACAAGCTTCGGCTTAGCCTGGGGCTAGATGGCGATGTGTGGCCCAGCGTGGTATGTCTTGAGTTATGTGCAAAATAAATAAAATGCAAAATACCATTGTTTACTAAGCCATTCTATATTATCGACCCGCGTAAGAGGCCTATCGATACTAAGGTTTGTATTCTCAAAGGCTTCGACTTGGAAAAGGGTGCACGGACAAATATCTTTATTCTCTGATGGGTCGCCGAGATAAGTTCCCCGTATAATGAGGGTCACAGAATTTATTCATTGTCATACAAATTTATTTTCCTTTTCTTAAATAAATAAACATAGAGACACAGATCATTTTATTGCACACCAAAAATAAATAAAAACATTACCTTCAAATAGTTTAATTTAAGCGGTATTATCGCTTTTAGAGACAGGTACATTCCAGACAACCTTTGGACAGAGGGCTATGCCCAATAATTGATGTCTTTTGGATGAAGAGTTGCAGTTGTAGTGGCCAAAGCAAAGAATCTAACAGGGAGTATAGAATCAAATCAAACGGAGATGGTAAACCACAAAACACTGTAATCTTACTCGTACTTCAAAATAAACTGAAATAAGCAATCATACTATAAATTTCAGTAAATCTTACATCTGTCGGACTATTAGGCTGTGGAACTCTCTTCCAGCACACGTGTTCCCTTCTTATAAACTTGGATGTTTAAAAGGGGCGTGAAGCAGCACTTATTATAGGCCTACATACGAGTAGTGTGATCGATCTAATCGAATAAAGAGTTACTTATTCTTAATATGAATACGAAACCCTCTCCACGACCGAGTTTAACTCAAACTTAGCCTGCTTTTTAAGAAATATCTTGATCCTATACTTACCCACTTCGTAACTATGGTTTAGCAATTAGATTTCTTGGTATAGCAGTATGTCATTTGAAGACGAGCGCGCCCCTGACATCGGCCGCGGTATAATGGAAATCAATATACTTCCCCGCGAGTCCGAGCCCTTACTACTCAGCTTTGGGCACCGCAAGGAAAGAGGTGTGAGTGGAGAAGTATGCTTAATTAAATTTGATAAAATAAATACGTACCTGTGGGAGAGAGGCCATTAGGATTTTCAGATTCAAATTCATCTTCACGTATCGGAGGATAGTTGAAATAAATACACCAAAACAAAATATTCACTCGAATTGAGAACCTCCTTCTTTTTTTGAAGTCGGTTAAAAATCCACGCGATTTAATTTTCTATCTACCTACTATCAACTCATAACTAAAATGGCACACGTGAGACGTGATGCAAAAATATTAACTTCTCCCTCCGAGGTGCGTACACGATAGCGGCTCGGGCGAAAGTGACCGCGGGCGTACGCGCGCAGTAACGTCATCTTGAACTGACATGACATCTGTAACAAGAATTTGAAGTTGGTTTTGACATAAACAACGTTAAAATAAACAAAACGTAGTTTGGCCGATTTATTTTCTAACATTTAACAGACTGATGAAATAGATTAATTGCTTTTTTCACATGAAGCAAGCCCATATAGAAGCTTATGGGTACTGTGCATTTATTTTATTTATGCCATCGTTAGCTTATGACCAATGATCAATTATGACCGATCAGCTATTTCATTAGCTTTGTGACGTCACTCTTTAATAATATCAGACATCTAACAAATTACTGGTATTCACATCCTGTAGGTACTCAGCCTATTCTTCAGAATTTTAACCGACCAGACAAAATTAATAGTGATTTTTATACTTGTAAGCCGATTTAGGTTTTCTACACTTAAAAATTTTGTAGCGGCGATTACCGACTCCACTGCACCCTTAACCAGCTTCGCACATATCCGTCTCTTCTCTCCGCTTTTAAATACAACGGGGCCGATCCGATAACTTTCACATACCTACCCCTGCTTGTGACATTTGCGCACACACACGGTTGCACAACACACAACGGGAGGCACACACACATGTGCACAGCTTTTAATCCCACTGATTGATTGGAGGTATCGGATTCTTCTGATCTTACATTAGGCGGGCGTGTGTAAGATGGCTGCCTTGGAACGTGAGTGATTCATTCGACAGTCATATTTGTATAAGATGTCTCGGGTCAAAGTTGACAACATTACTATGCGGCATTAAGTTTCTCTTTTTTTACAATGGTATATTTGTGAGCGGTTGTATAAAAGACAAAGGGGTTGTCTAAGAGAGGTAGGGCATAGCGAATCTTCGCTCGAATTGAGCTGCACGTCCGGGGAAGGACCTCCACCCTATAGAATACTGCAGCCAAATGACCTCCGGGTCGTGTTCCTGCCGGTGAGTAGGGTTTCCGGAGCTCGTGGGAGGTTGGGGTTGGCGGTGTTGGCCGGCAAGGCGGTGGCAACTGACAGGTGACTGACCAGTTACTTGCCCGTTGTCACAGCGACTTGGGCTCCTCTTTCGCTTTCCATCAGGTGAAGGGAAGCCATTATGCCGAGCTACTATAAAAAAAAACACTTAATCCTCGGCATACCTGGTGGCCTGTTAGGTATATCAGACCCAGATTTTCAATTGGATTTTTCTACTACATATTTGTATTGCTTTAATTTGTTGAATTGTTTACACGTATATTCAAAACGACCAAAACTAAAAAGCGATAAATAACGTAAGTAATTCTATCCTTAATACATAATTATTTAAATATTACAATTATCACTTATCTTTGAAGTCGGTGCCAGCCTCTCGGTACCTAACGTAGACTGTTGTTGTATGACGCGCGCGGCCGGCAAATCTACGCGGCAATATACATTTATTTGTTTGGCTGTCACCGACTTCAAAAATAAGTGATAATTGTAATATTTAAATAATTATGTATTAAGGATAGAATTACTTACGTTATTTATCGCTTTTTAGTTTTGGTCGTTTGTGTTTTTTTTGAAGTCGGTTTAATTTTTTTTTTAAAATAATTTTATTTCTCTATTTTTAGTTGCGTTAATGTGCTGTGACCTTGAATAAAGGCTAATTAATGTCCTTAAGAGTTTTACTTAGGAATGAAAAATTTTGCTTTAAGTCAAGTGAAGACTTTGCGATCTAGAATCAAGCATATCACTTACCAAATCACCTGCCCTATTAGCCCTGCATAAGTACATACTACTACCTAGTTTAATATCGACCAATGTCAGTACTGTCCCCTAACTCCTAACCGTTAAGGAGTTCTGTGGCTTCATCATCAGCACCAGATGTTGACGCCCGGAAGCATATACCTGAGTAAAATATGATTACGTAACAAAAACACCATAATATGAGCATACAATTTTCGGTTGTTGCCCTCAATTTCTCCAGGATCCCATCATCAGATCCTGACTTAGTGATAATGGGACCACCTCGGAAGTGTCCTCTGTCGAACTATCGAAAAATTTTTGAAATCCATCCATAATTGACGGAAATATCGGTGAACAAACATAAAAAAAAAAAAAAATTATACATACAGACGAATTGAGAACCTCCTCCTTTTTTCGAAGTCGGTTAAAAAGAGAAAAGACGACTTGACTCGACCGGGGATAAGTGAAAATGAGAAGCAGAGTTCAGCTGTGTTTAACCCGGCCGTTATCGGTTCTGCGGCTGTTGTGGCCAGCCCACTGCAACTTCAGCTTACTGATCCGGTGAGCTATGTCGGTGATTTTGACTCAATTACTCCAATGGTTATCGGTTATCTTCAAGTTAATAATCTTTTTAATGTTAAATCTATAAACTTATAATTTTATTTATTTATTTATTTAATCTTTATTGCTCAGTTGATAATTGTACAAAAGGTGGACTTAATGCCACATAGGCATTCTCTACCAGTCAACTAGAGAATGGCGAAGCAGAAAGTAATAATAAGGTAGTGTGCCAAAAAAGTTTGAAAAACAAAGACTAATAATAATAAATTAAATACATATCTCTAAATATACATATGTAATAAAAAAAAATTAAATACATATCTCTAAATATACATATTTATACAGAAATATACATAATATATAAAAATTTTATTCGACATTTTACCAAAAATACCATCTATCTAGTACTAATAATTTTGGCACAACAAAATGTACATACATAATATTCACGCTAAAGTATTATTGTAAACCTGTTTGATATGCTATTATAAAGAAATATATCAACCTATCTGCAATTTGTACGCGATTTAAAAGACAGAATCCCGTCCAATCAAACAACAATCAACTATTGTCACCTGTCAGAACAAAAAAAGAAGAAAAAAAATGCTCTGCGCCGCGCTTTTATTTCGGACCCCACTTTTTGGCCCCTTTAATCCGAAAACCGGTTTGAACCAGTTAGTGGCGCATCCCGGCGCGTGCGAGAAGAGTCGGGTCGTTGAACTGTGGGGTCCTAAACTGAGCTAGAGGGTTCTAAATGCAGGAGGGTGACCAGGCAGGTCGATAGTTGGTGTATTTTTTTTTGCTATTGACAGCTCGTACTGAGTGGTCGATGGGTTTGCGAATATTTTTCGGCTTTCTGGTTTGTCTTTGACGTAATTTTTTGACCTGGTTTAGTTTTGATGCTGATTTTTTTTTGTTGTGGCTAAATTCATGTTTTTAATTATTATTTTTTTAATATTTAGTTATTAGCCACATATAAAATTAATGTATTGTTTAATGCAATAAAGTTAACGGAAATTAAAATTTAACAAAATTGTTAATTCTTTTTAGTTAAGCCTTTTCCGAACTTCGTTAATCACGAAATAAATTAAGAAAATTCCTTTTAAAATAATAAAAAAAAAACATTTTATTAACTTCTGTCAAATGGTACTTCTATTAACTTTACTGATTACTGGTCACATTGGCTTATATGGGCTAACGCACCTGCTACGGTAAAATGGTATCATCCAGTGAGATGCATGATCTTGCCCATCCCATCCCAGGTAATATGTTACCCACCATAAAAATAACACGCCTGCTTCCAAGACGAGCCAGAACACACACGATCCCCGAGATTTGTCACAAGTTCCATTAAAATTGCCGTCGCGTAGCCCTAGCTTCGCGCGGTAACTTCAAACGTGGTCCTATGGGAGTCGGGGATTTGGGGCAATAAAACCCCGTGGAGACCACCGTGGGACGAGATCTCGTGTGGGCTAATGGTTTCTGAAACTAGATGGCGGCGGAACGAGGTGCTTAGAGTTTTATTTGCATGGCTACTTTGCGGCCCGGGCGCTGTAAAATGAACGTTTGTTCCCGGAATCATGATTGTTACTTAGTGGGTACTTTCGATGGTGAGGTGTAGTGTAGTTCCAACTCTTCACTACATCGATCTTAGTCGATGGCATGAACGAACATGTCTGTTTGTATTAGTCTGGGTGTTTTCTATGTATAATATGTATTTATTTTAAAAAAAAATGTATCTAACTAAGTTTATCAGTTGTCTAGTACCTATAGTACAAGCTTCGGCTTAGTTTGGGGCTAAGTGGCGCTGTGTGGCCCAGCGTGGCATGTCTTGACTTTAGGATTGGACCACTACATCTTATCCCGTATACCCAAGAAGAAAGAGAGGTAGGGCATAGTGAATCTTCGCTCAAATTGAGCCGTCCGTCAGGGGAAGGACCTCCACCCTATAGAATACAGCAGCCAAATGACCTCCGGGTTGTGTTTCTGCCGCTGAGTAGGGTTTCCGGAGTTATGGGAAGCTAGGTTTGGGCCGACATGGCGTTGTGGCTGACAGGTTACTGACGCTTTTCATCAGGCGTAGGGAAGCCATTATTTCAAGCGACTATATTTAATAAAACACCAAAACCAAGAACCTTACTTACCACTGCAGAGAAGCTAAAATCTCAAGATGTCTCTTAATCGACTCTTACGACACCCACGGGAAGAGACGGGGCGGTGATTTGTAGTCTCTATCCATCACTGTACAGTCTTTTGTGCTATTCGCTATTCGTATTGTCAAAAAAAAGCAAATATTGTAGTAGCTAACTTGGAAGCGTAGGTACTACAATATGAGGTCTATATAAAAAGCTCATGTCTCGGACTGTTTCGCCTCACTTGCCAAACTCTCGTGTTCGATATAACGCCTGGAGGTGAAGAAGTTTTCCAGAGCGTTTTTATTTGTTCCCCAACTCCGCGGGGCTTGGTAGTGCATTCCCCAGGATTTCTACAACTTCACCTATTCCTTATAGTCAACGGCGAAAATGTTTCAGAATATTGTTCTTTTGAAGACGACCGTTTGTAAATTGGAGAAAGATTGGTTTCCAAAGTTTACACGAGTATGTGAAAATTGTAAAAGTTGATCAGGATTGGACGGCATAGGTGGTGCAATCGTTGGAGCGTTAGTGTGCAGTCGATAAGACGGGGAAGAGAAATCCGGTTGCGATTTACTGTTGAGTTAGTGTAATAAACGAAGTTTTCTAAATTGTCTTGGATCTGGGGAAATCTTAGCTTAGGAATGAACGGGAGCAACGTATCTATCATTTTTTCGCTCCGAGCCACCTTCACCTGCCCGTGGTGCATCTTGCTGAATAACAAATAAGGCTCTGTCAACCAATAGGTGGCGTTACAACCATCACGAAAGAAGGAGTAGTTAAATACAACAGGCTGATGACGGGTAGCAGCGTTACCAGAGCGAGGAGCTATACCCAGCGATCGCCAACCCGCCACCCTATCGTGGCGATTAGGTATGGATAAAGCTTCTACATGTTTGTCCGAGGTGGTAAACAACTAGCGAGGCCTATGTCCAGCAATGGACTGCGATAGGCTGATGACGATGATAATTTTCAGACAAATTTCACACCGCTCATCCATAGCAGCAATTGTTTCGGATGGACCGTGTGAAATACGTTTTAATCACGCAATAACGCGCATCTCCGTAATCACGTCGCAATTATTTCGGCATCCATCACGCGGGCACGTGCATAACGCCCTTAGCGCGTGTAATTTTTTTTTCGCCCCTGTCACCCCGGTGCCGTGACAAACAACCACAAAGGCCAATCCCACCCCACCTGTAATTGTGTCCAAGTTGATTACAACACAAATTATAGCCGGGCGACGTGATAAGAGATTATTAAAACAATTCACAGACGAATGAGTCACTCCGCCGTGACGTTTACGAATGCTTAAGTTAATTCATTCAGGAGCTTTCATTTGTTCGATACATTTTGTTTTAACAAATAAAGGAGTCTGCCCACTACACCGTATCATACCATGGCCGTGCTATGAACGTGTCAGACAAAAAAGTATTCTTTGTATTGAAAACTATGAGACGATGCCCATTAGACCGTTCCGTCACCGACCAACACCGTCGCGTGCCATGCACGGACAGTTCAGAATTATCGGCGAGAATATTTTGCCGGTGGCGGTACGCTCCGCGCACGGCACGCGACGGTGCCAAACCGATGCGTGCCGGCAGCAAAACGGTGATAATACGGGTTATAACCGCGTATAAGGACCGTTATAAACGCGATAATGAAACGGCTTCCTATGAATAGTCACACAAATTACGGGTGGGCAACATACGGGTTGCATACGGACACCATACCGGCATCATACGGGTTGCATACGGACACCATACCGGCATCATACGGGCATCATACGGGCATTAAACGCCGTCGACTCGTTTCAGTGGGCAAAGCAAGCCGTATCGTATTACCTTCCGTGCTTGACACGTTCATAGCACGGCCATGGTATGGTACGGTGTAGTGGGCAGAGACCTTTAGGCTTGATGTAATAATTGTGAGGGGCGGTGCACGTATGCACGCTTCGTTTGACGTGGTTTTTGTTGTGTGTGATTGTGACAACTAAATAGCTTTCGTTTGCTTTTTATTTTAACTTTGTTTCATTCGATTAAGGTGACATACAAGCTTATGGGCCCGCAAAATGATGAGCGGCTACTGCAGCCTATTCCCTAAGTGTAGTGTCAGTAGTTAAGTAATTTCTGCCGTATGGCCCCAGGACCAAACGATCCTCGATTGGAGACCGCGAGGCAAATGTAGGACGTTTTTATGATATTTTCGAAAACTAAATATTATTTTGTCTTATTTTCAAAAATCAAAATTATTTATAACATGGTTTGTATAAACCTTTTAAACACATTGCACTTACGTACAAAACTATATTACACTATAGTTTACACAAAATTATATTATATTTTTTTTGAACTTTTATCATATTAGGTATGCTATCCTCAAGGTTTATATCTTATTTTTCATACAATTCTAATGTAATCATTTTTGTTTTTTTTCTTTAATAATTAATTAATTACAGTGGAAGGAGATTAACATGTTGTGCATGAACTTAGAGCGGGATATGGGCAGGAGAATGATAATGAATTAAATAATTACAGTACCTACTAGCAGATACTAAAAGGTAATTTACCTAATAGGAAAATTATTGGAGGAAATTCACCCGGCTTCAAATGATCACTTTCAAACAAAACTAAAATCCCACACCGAACCCAAGATGTTACCAAAGTCGTGATTAAACATGAAACGTTTCTGTACAAGCGCTGAACCCGGGACCGCGCGGCGCTCACTCGCTCGGAACAAAGGGTGCGGTGCCCTAATTTCCTCCTTTACACGTTTGTATACAATTTTGTATGATGTCGGGTACTGTCGGAATGGTTAGCATGCAAAGCGTTTCGGTGTGACGGGGTTGTTGATTAACAAAGATTTTGTTGTAGTATAGTGGTACGATTGCACTCAATTGTACTTCATTTATTTAGAACGGCTGTTACGAAGGCGTCTAGATAAAGCATACTACTCGATTTTTTAGTTTTTAAATTGGTTTTTAAGTTGGAATGAATAGATGGATAGAGGGTTAGATGTTTGTTACTCTCACACGCGAATTACTGAACGGATATATATGAATGAAACTTTATAGTAATATAAGTCATCAGAATAATACATGGGCTATAATTTATAAGGATATTTTCATTTCATACAGTGTTATTCCGCGGGAAAACGCCGCAGAATGTAGTCAAGTAAAAGTACCTAAAATCTATTCATTACTTAGTACTTTTATTTGATACTAGCTGGTATCCACATACCTGAATGATTATGTCTCTTTTCTATTATTTTACACGTCACTACATTGCATTAACTTAAGCGCAATGATTATTTGGCCTTAAAAATAAAAAGATCTGTCAAATACCTATGAGAGACATGGCCCAAAGCTTTAAATAAGTATTTCGTGTGCCGGCAGGTTCTTTACGTTACAATGAGTAGCAAGGTCTTGCCCATACAAAATTCAGAAAGCGAATTTGAGGCAAGTGGGCCAAACTCCTTTGTCGGCTACCGCCCACGCCTCAGATCGGCGGGTGACATTATTTAATGCATACTATTGAGAACGTTACGTTCGTCGCGAAAATCTTAAGTTACTGTTTTTACACATTAAACGATTGTGGGTAAATCAGGTTGCACTAACAACCGTATCACAGATTTCTAGTAGAAATTGTTTGTAATGCTTTTTTATGTATAGTAACATAGCGTTGCAGCATCCCGTCGCCTGATAGAAAACTAAAGATAGAAGCCCTAGTCACTGCGGTGACAGCTAAGTAACCAAATCAGTCAATTATCCGTTGACTTCATCTTTTATGACGGCTTACTTTCATAGTATGAACGGCAGGGCTTCTAGTTCCCCGAGAAATATAACGAAACTCAAAGATACTTTACGGTGGTTTCGCCTTGTACATTCGCCAGCCAAGCCGGTTAACCCTATTACCTGAGAAACTAAAATTAAGTCCCTTAGTCGGCCCTTACGATACTTACAGAAAGTAAGAGGACGCGAGTTACATCTCTAACATTATATATACGTACATTTCGCCCTAGTGGGAGTGTTTGAGAGATCTGCCTATTAGGTGGACTTTGATGGCGGTCTCAGGACAATATTGGTCTCCTAGGACCTCTGATGCTTCCCCATGGTGCTCGACGGATGTATTTCCTGCTTCCCCGCCATCTTTAGGCAGAGATCCACAGACCTACTCCACCGTTTCCCTTAAACAGCGGGGAGCTTAAAAGCATTTTACAAAGCAGAAAAAAGTCCATGCACCCATTTAAAATACATATGTCGGAGTATTAGTGGCCAGCATCACATGCAGAAGAGACGATGTGCCAGCGCCTCAATGCAGCGCTTGACAGAGTCTATGGCGCGACCAGAGAGCGTGACAGCCGATTGTCATTTGAGTTAGTGCGGGAACGTCAAGCTGAAAAATGGACGCCTAGAAACTGTCGCGTATCGTTGGACTTCTGCGTTGGATATTATTGAGATTTACCGAGTGTAACTGCCAAGGAGAATAAGAGCCGGAGACTGTATGTAATTCTATTCTGTTATTATTCTAACCGACATTTCCCATGCAAAAAGCCTACAGTAAATTTTGTTGAGATGACTGATGATAGCGGGTTTAAGATGCCTTCCCCGTTATCAGAAGTGGGATCGGTGTTGGTTAATTCGCTAGATGTAATTACGGAAAGTGACCGTTGGCAAGTATTTTTGAACAACAAAATTCGAATATGCGTGCGCTTATTGACGCAATGCAAGCGACGAACATGAAAAATTATTTGCATCCCCATTACCCGAATGTGACCCTGATAAAACTGATACGGACGCGAAGTCGTGGCGCGCGACAGTAGATTTATGTTTTGCCAAAAAACCGATGGACGGCGGTCAGCTTATTGTTGTCATCAGTAAGGCGCTAAAAGGAGCTGCGTCTACACCGTTATCGCAGATTGTTCATCCAGGAATCACGTGAGACGAATTTAAGTGTTACAGCTACGGTAAGACTGAATCGGAATGTCGAAACAAGACCGCGCAAGCACGCAACGCCTAGATCATCTACAGCACCGAGACTAACACCCCAGCTGATAGCAGCGAGACCCTTCGTGTGCTTCAAATATGGGAAGCCAGAACACATCGCCAGCCGGTGCAGTGGCGGCGCCGCGGCGGCGCGGCGGGTGGCGACGGCGCGGCGGACGACGGCGCGGCGGACGGTGGCGTCGCGGGCGCAGCCCGGTCCTACCGACGCGTAGATGTTTGCGTCGTGCAACTACCGACGGGTGTTTAACTTCATAAAGGTACTCAGTATTGTTTTTCGTTTGATTCTGGTGCTGAATACTCGTTAGTCGAGGAGTGTGTTGCTGCCAAATTGAGTAGCTATCGAGTGAATAATGTTGTTGCGATGCCGATCTAGGCCTGTGTCCAGCAGTGGACTGCGGGGGGTTGATGATGATGTTGATGAATGCCGATGTTAGTTAAACATGCGGATCAGCACAGAACAAACATTGTGTTTGGTAACATTTAACTATCGAATGGGATATAATTAAACTAGAAAATTTCTATTAGGTACCATTACGTCTAATGAGTTTTCGTAAGATAAAATTCGTGATATGAATTTTGTGATGCACGATAATGCGTAGCAATTTGAAGTAACAGTTTTAAAAACGCATCTGATTGGTTTGACAAGTCTAGGCTTTTGCAAATATTAGCTCAGTTTTCCGATTATTTTATTAGTGGTATGCTGTGACATCATGCTTGACATGATTGTTTTCAAGACTATGTTGTTATTGCGGTAAAGGCTAACGCTGGCAAGTCATGGCAGGATGCATTAGGTGAGGTACACAACCTGCGATAAATTGCACTGTGAATCGTGTTAAAAGTGGTTTGTCTCTCGAGCTTTTGATAAGTTGCGAGACCGTTATCATTCATGTGGTGCAGTGATATTGACATGGAAGTTGATATTTAAGACGTTCATGAGAATATTCAGGGATGCGCAAAATATAACAACAGTGTGTTAACAGTACAAAGGCGGTTTTTACAAGGTTTTCTGTTATACTTCGAAAGCAAGTTTAAGTAGGATGCCAGAGTGTCATGTACCAGTAAAGATAGAAGTAAAGGTTCACTGTGACTCGATTGATAATGAGAAAAGTTGTTGTTGTGTAAACTCGAGTAGTACCCTAATGGCCGTATGAAGTGTCGACTATACCAGTAGCTATTACGTAGCCGTAGCCCGGTAGAAATCGGTGTCTCTTGAGGAAACTCAAGTAGTCCGTGGGTGCGCGGTGCGCGTATAGCTCTGGCGGAGGTCGTGGTCTATGAGGACCGTATTGTGTGGTCTGTGGGTAGTGCAGACGTGGTCTATGAGGACCGTATTGTGTGGTCTGTGGGTAGTGCAGACGTGGTCTATGAGGACCGTATTGTGTGGTCTGTGGGTAGTGCAGACGTGGTCTATGAGGACCGTATTGTGTGATCTGTGGGTAGTGCAGACGTGGTCTATCGGGACCGTATTGTGTGGTCTGTGGGTAGTGCAGACGTGGTCTATCGGGACCGTATTGTGTGGTCTGTGGGTAGTGCAGACGTGGTCTATGAGGACCGTATTGTGTGGTCTGTGGGTAGTGCAGACGTGGTCTATCAGGACCGTAGTGTGTAGTCAGTGGGTGATGCACACGTGCGCAGGGCTCCATTGAGATGGACGCGCGTAAGCGACTGGGATCGCTGGTCGGCCGAGAGCCGTGGCATTAGAGGTGTAACTCGAGGTGATTTTAAAGGTTTTTACCTGGCTTGTAAATAGTGATGGTTGCATATTGAAGTGAGTGGTACATGGCACTGGTAATCTGACTTGGATTGTATTTTCTTTTGTTTGACCTATTGTTTTGTTAAGAGTTTGTTAGTATAAAGTTTTGAGAAATAAACGTGACTTTATTTCACCAAGTAGGTACAAGCTATAAAGTAGCGTCAGGAGTGACCGAGCGGAATATTGTCGTTTGGGATGTTGTCCACAGGATACACACGAGGACGTGTGCAAGCAGGATGGCCGTGTCGGAGTATGAGTGGCCAGCATCACATGCAGAAGAGACGATGTGCCAGCGCCTCAATGCAGCGCTTGACAGAGTCTATGGCGCGACCAGAGAGCGTGACAGCCGATTGTCATTTGAGTTAGTGCGGGAACGTCAAGCTGAAAAATGGACGCCTAGAAACTGTCGCGTATCGTTGGACTTCTGCGTTGGATATTATTGAGATTTACCGAGTGTAACTGCCAAGGAGAATAAGAGCCGGAGACTGTATGTAATTCTATTCTGTTATTATTCTAACCGACATTTCCCATGCAAAAAGCCTACAGTAAATTTTGTTGAGATGACTGATGATAGCGGGTTTAAGATGCCTTCCCCGTTACATATAAGTTAAGTTACACACCTCATTATCTCCCAAAACTATTTCGACTTAACCCTAAACGATTCCCACTACAGCATTCGCACTTCCCGTACTCCCAAACGATAGTACTCTTAACCCTAAAAGGTTAGTTAATGAGATAACCCGCTCGCACGAGTCCCTGGGAAGTAACTAACTAACTTGATGAAACTTTAAAGTTGCCGACGCGAGCATACGCACTTACGTACATACAAGTAGCTGTGCTAATAGTAATAATATGACTTTCGGGTGTATTATGTGTACTATGTACGAGTAATGTGTTTGTTTCTAACCGCGAAACTCATTATCATTCACATTTGATTCGAGTGATACTGTGACGACGGGATGTAAGGAAGATCCTTCATCTTTTCGTTCTTAGTCACTCTCACCTGCTTGTGGTGCATACTGCTGAATAACAAACGAGGATCTGTCTTTTGGCGGTATAACCATCACGATTGAAGGCGTAGCTAAATACCACAGGCCGATGATGGGCAGCAGCGTCACTGGAGCGAGAAGCTACGCCCTGCGATCGTATCCGCCTACCCAGCGTGGCGATTGTAGTACAGATATTTGGTCAAAATGGGAAACAACTGGAGAGCTCTATGTCCAGCAGTGGACTGCGATAGGCTAATGATAATGATGGTGAAGATGACTCTATATCAGACCCTTAAATTAGGATTTCTTGAGATTTCAGCTTCTCAATCGGTTTTAAGCCAGCCCGCTGGCGACCACTACACACTTGGAAAATACCCCTGAAGTGACTTTTGTCGCGTATGAGTTTTTTATTTAAGGATTGTATTGACTTTTTTTTATGCGAGAGCCAGCAGACAAACAATACCTGATGGTAAGCAGTCAACACCGCCCACTGGCATCTCAAATCGAGTTCTGGGGTCGCTGCCGGACTTTGAATATGAATAAGCTCGTTTTTTGAAGGTTCCAAAAAACGTCGTAGCTATTCGGAAAGACTGTCGCAGGAAAGACTAACTCACTATACACTGGTATAGCCAGAATAACTTTACAAGACCAGTATAACGGTGGCAACTGACAAGCAATTCATTTGGTTACTTATTCGTTGCCGCAGCGACTCGGGGCTCTCTTTTGCTGCCTTCAGGCGACGTGAGGCCACTAGACTGTGTTACTTTAGAAACCTTTTGGTCTTTTGCGTTTAAAACGCATGCGTATTCAAATATATCTTTAAAAAACATTGCCTCAGCAAAAATGATAGGTATATTCCGAAAACATTGCCAACAGCAAAATTTCCATGACAAGCGAAATATTATCACAGGTGTAGTACACATTCGATTTATAGATTCACCGTCAACACAGCTCGCGTTACAATTTGCAATTTTGATCGAAGTTGTGACGTCACACTAGTTTTAATGCCCACTATCTCCTGCTCGCCTGGTACCAAGCATGAGCCGTTGAACCCTCTTATAAATTGCTAGTTAGGATTCCTCCCCGTGCCGATGACGTCATTAACGTTTTAGTGCGCGCATTTATCTCATTGGCCCCAAAACGCAAATGGCTCGGGATGACGCACTTCTGCGTGGAACAGAATGTGAGCGTTTTGGGGAAAGGGCGCGGTAGTTAGCTCAACTTCGGCCGCAGTGGACGATCTCTAAGGCCTCTTTTGAGGCTTCATTCCCTTCTATAAGCTACTAGCTGTGCTCGCGACTTCGTCCGCGTGGAATAGTTATTTTATCCCCGTTTTTTTTACATTTTCCATTATTTCTTCGCTCCTAATAGTTGCGGCGTGATGTTATATAGCCTAAAGCCTTTCTCGATAAATGGTCTATTCAACACAAAAAGAATTTTTCAATTCGGACCAGTAGTTCCTGAGATTAGCGCGTTCAAACAAACAAACAAACTCTTCAGCTTTATAATATTAGTTACTAGCTGAGCTCGCGACTTCGTCCGCGTGGAATAGTTATTTTATCCCCGTTTTTTTACATTTTCCATTATATCTTCGCTCCTAATAGTTGCAGCGTGATGTTATATAGCCTAAAGCCTTTCTCGATAAATGGTCTATTCAACACAAAAAGAATTTTTCAATTCGGACCAGTAGCTCCTGAGATTAGCGCGTTCAAACAAACAAACAAACTCTTCAGCTTTATAATATTAGTTAAGATAAGCGTAGAAACGCTGACGTCTTTCGAGCGTTCGATACGCACTAGCTACGTAAGCTTCAAACGCCGTTGTTGCGAAGCTTCGCAGCAAAGAAAAATAATCGAAACAGTGAGCTCACTGTTTCGATTATTTTTCGACTGCCTCATTGGTTCGAAAGCTTATGGACTCGAATGATGTAGTAGCGAAAGACGCTGATTCGAAAAACATGTGAGCAAACTAGATTCTAGAGGTTTTACTCATAATCGCCACGCTGGGCAGGCGACTAGCGATCTCCGCTCTAAGTAAAAAGCTCAAACTACCTAACTTCCTTTTAGCAGACATCTTATAACAAAATTATCGCCAACATTTGCGAACTCATACCGCCAGCAGTAACAAACATGATATGTTACTAAAACCACAAGCTTTCTAGCGGCAACTCGGGAAATATTGTCAAATTAAGATCGCCCCGACGGCCGGCATACTAACTCGCCTCCCGGCGACGCGCGACCCGCCCCGCATACTAATTCCGACGTAAATTTCACTAACTGCAAACATCGCTTTACCTTGAAAAGTTTAGGTGAAGTTGCGGGAGGAATTTTTGAGTTGAACATGAGAAATGTTTTGAGCGAGTGGAATTGAAGGTTCGGTCTTGAGGTCTTAATTAATAATATTTTTTCTATGTTATGTTGACCAACAAAGCGTGGTTTCAGAATTGAGTTTAAGATCACCCCATATCATGCCGTGGGATTTGTAGAAGATGACTAAGGAAAACGGGCTTTTGAGTAGCGTTTACTTGGATACAAATAAAGCCTACTGCTACCAACCTGCTACTGGCTGGCTCGGCGGCTCAATTGATAGTAGCTTCTGCCTTCTGAACCAAGGGTCTTGGGTTCAATTCCCATCCGGGACAAACATTCGTGATAAAAGTATTATTAGTGAACTAGCTGTGCCAGCGGCGTCCCACGAGTGGATATTTGGTTTCAAAAATAACGGACTTCCATAAAATGGTACCTAGATTTTAAGTTAGACTTCTAGCAACACATTGGTGAAAACCGCATTTAACTACATGCAGTAGTTTTTGCGTGATGCGCGATCAAACATACAGATAAAAATGTCTCCCGTTTTCCCAACACTTCCCATCACTGCTCTGCTCCTATTGATTGTAGCGTGTTGAAAAGTAGGTACTATAACCTGCCCAGGAGAATGAAGAATAATTGTACCAAGTTTCTTCACCTCTATTCACAAACAATGCTTAGCTATGAATCTACTTAGGGTGGGAGAATATTAGACAGTAATAGTCTTTTCGTACATACTAGGCTAAACTTCTGCAAATTGGCCGCAATACTCGAAGGTAGGTCCAGTAACAATGTGTTACATTCCCTTACTGAAATATTTGACAAATAAATTTATTCCCAACGGTCCCGTGGTCTAATCAAACAAAAACGGGCGGCTCTAAAAGTACTCATTAACGAATCATAAATGTTGAATTACGGACTCTGAGCCCGGATATTTGTAATGGGCATTTTCTTTTTCAAAATGGTCGTTAGATTTGGAATATCATCCGGTGAGGCACCGGGCCCGAAGTCACACGACTGGATTAACATCCATTTGCTCATTATCATAATGATATTTTCTTATTTAATAATTTATTGGTTAGCCTTAATAATACAGTAGTCGATAGCACCGAATAATTATATGTTTGCAGATTTTTTATTATTAAAAAAAATATTTAGTTTAGACTTCAGTCTAAAAATTAAATAGTAGCAGAACTCGTGTAGCTTTTCAAGCGCACACTCATTTTGAATAATAATAATTATTCAAAACGAGTGTGCGCTTGACTGCGATTCGCCTAATGGTAGCGTAGCGATATCGTAGTCTACGATGGAACGCGCTCACCTAGTAAAAACCGGTTCACTCTCGCCTTGAACATCGGAAGATTATATCTCTCGGGGAACAAGGAGCCCGGCAAAGAGTTCCATAGTTTAGCCGTTTATACTATGAAGGTAGTTGTAAGTGATTCACCCCAATGCATCGAAGAGCACGTGCGGTAACAAACAAGTAACCAACTAATCACTTGTCAGTTGCCATGGTCATTAATGTCATGATAATAACTTTAAGGGATGTAAAATTCTCGCGTCTTAATCTAACCTAATCAATGACCCAAAGCTTAAAACTCCCTCAACCGAAACGTTTTCTTGAGAAAAGTTCATTCTTTCAGTTTTTTTTTCGTTTCATTCATTCTTAAAGCTGTTTTTTGGCTATCAGGAACCGTTTCGTAACGTTCCTGACCGCCACAGTCGTAATACGCCTGCATAAAACGATCACATGCACAGACCTTAATACTTTATTTCGCAATTCATTCGTTCGATTTCCCTTACCCTCTCACGTGGCAGAATCGCTCTGTATAAACTCTTCCTCCGGAGGGGACATGCCCTCGCTATTTTCGGAGCTTGAGTTATAGTCCGACCAAACATTGAAGACCTTTTACCAAATTTTGCGTTCCGTTTTACGGTTGCTGCTGAGCGTTCGCGGGTAAATTATTCAAACCGCAGGTCTTTTTTTTACAATCAATACTGGATTCGCTGGTCGAGTTGAGGTTATATGAGTAGATATAAGTATACATAAATAATAAATAATAAATAAATAAAATAAGATTTATTGTCTGCTTACAACATCAACATATAAAAATCAACATAGGTAACGGATTACATTAAAGACAATGGGAATTAGCTCAGCTGGTGCTGCCACAGGGAAAGACCTGGGCAGCGCTGGTTTTCAGCTTCTCCCCTACCCTCCAAGATATTGTTTGAGGCATGTATGCTATGTAAGGTGGCCGACAATCTTAAATAGGTGTCACAAAACTATAAGAACGTGTGAGACACTTTTTTATTAACATACTAACTAGGATATAAAAAAAAAGACAAAAAATATGAAAGTATTGAGGTACCTACCTATTCCTGTGGACGAACATTTCATTAATGAGTGTCTGTGTAATTGTGGAGTGGTGCGTGTGTGTGTGTGTGTGTTTGTGGGTTTTTTGTGTGATATTGTGTGCATAGTTTTTTACATAGTTTTTTCACCAAATTTCGCCTTCTTATGTTGTTTTATAAGAAGCGTAAAGAAGCATCTTGCAGCATAGCTACGGTGGTGGACAAGAAATTGAGGTATCCCGCCCTTGTCGCGTGCAATTATCTTAATAAGCCTCATTGTATTTTCAGGCTTTCTATATTTCTGAAATTCCCTTATTCATCTTCTACGACACGCTCGGGGTGAAATGGGAGTGATCCTCTTCTAAATGTGCAAACCATACGGACCATTCTAAAGCTTTTATGCTAAAAGCTGAAAGCCTAAATTTTCCTTTCTTGTTTTCGTTCTTAAAGTTTTCGTGTTTTCTTTTATTGTGCAATGATGATAAAATAAATAAAATTCATATCTCGCTTAGCAGATAAGATACTTAAAAGGCAACTAGAAATAAAGTTAATTAATTAAACTACAAAAATCAAGCCAAAAGCAAATCTTCATCCCACTTACGAAAAAAATGTACCAATCAAACATTGAAGCTTCTCTTACCAAAATTCGCATTCCGTTTTACGAAGCCTCTTAAGCGTCTCTACCTAAATTATTCAGCCAGCAAGTTTTTACGTTCCGATCTCCAGTTTATTAATAATTCCTGGTAATGAAATGGTCGTGGGCCGTACAAACTGATACTTGAAATGTACCCAGCGTGTTCGGATCTGCGGTAAAATGTTTTTGGAGCTATTGACTTGCAGAAGTCATCATTATTTTTGCTTGGGTTAAGTATATAGAAAAGGTGAAACTTACGAAGAATATACGAGTACAACAACATTCTTTGATTAGTATTTTCTGGGCATAAGGTTTAATAGAAGTAATTTATGCGAAAAAAAATGTTATTATCTAGTTTCAAAACATTAAAAGTTATTATTTACACAGAGAGATCTCATTGATTAATACATCATATCACTTGAGGCAATTTTCTGCCTCGTGCAGCTGTTCTTTGGAATCAGGTTCCGGCTGCAATTTTCCCGAATGGATACGATTTAGGGATCTTAAAAGAAATAAATAAATAAAATTTAAAAAAGAGCCTACAGATTAAAACCCGTTTGCACTCTCTGTCATAAAAAAAATGATATACATTTTTAAACGACTGTATGTTGTTAATTTTTAGCCAATTTTGATTTCTCTGTTTACTTTTCTAATTTATGTTTTTGATTCAAACCTATTTCTTATTGGTACGTTTTTACAAATATACCAGTTACACCACTCGGGAGTAGTCAAAAATATGACGTGAAATAAGAATCTACAAACGTTACTTATATTTGGTTATTCACTCAGCGTCTACGCTTTATCTAAGTCATACATACCTATTACTAAAAGTATTGAATATTACATAAGTTACTTTCCACTACGGAAAAAACACAGTTCCCGAAATGATATTTACGCGTTTAAAACCTAGTTTGCTTATACTTTTAAACGGTAAACATAAAATCAAAATGAAAGGTGTATATTTTTTGCCAATGGTACTGTATTGTTTTCAATGTAAATTGATAAGATAAAAGTTTTTAATTAAAAAAATAGTGTATTGCAAATTTTGTTGGCAGCATAAACAAACATACCAATTTAAAATGCCACTCGAGTTCATTTTATGCATAACAAAATGGTATTTTATGTAATAATTGCAATGTTTTGTTAAAATAGAATACCTATTTTTTGTTATTATTATTTTATTGGAATTCGATAACGCAGTAGCTTGTAGGTAGCTTTTTCCGTAATATTAAATGGCAATCATGTTTTATTATTACTAAATATCATTTATGGATTCAAATAATTATTATAATTATGTCAATAAAAAAATGTAATCACTTCAGCAATATAACACGGATATGCTGATATAGACATCGGGTATACATAATATAACCAAGATATTTCCATGATACGTTACTTTAAAATTTTAATACTCTCTACTAACTTTACCGAACTTTTGAGATCATAATGACACCAATTTTTTACGCTAAAAGTCCATTGTACTACAAAAAATGTTATCGTCTAAATTAATCATGGTTCAACTCCATCGAAACAATAGAATCTTTATAGTTTTAACAAAGCCCGTACACAAATACGACATTATGTACTAATAACGCAAAATAAGTTCGCTAAAACGCAAGTCACACTTAGAACATAACTCTTGGCATGAGATTGGCAATATTTAAATCAATTGTGTGTTTACACACCCCGAATACAAAACAAACATCGTAAATTTAAACTCTACGCAACGCAACACAAGAGAACGTCATCGAACATCCACGACAAGAAATACCGAATAATCAACCTATTCACACAAAGCGAATTTACTCGCGTATCTAAATATCTAAATGCGAGGGCGAGAGAAAGGGAGGTACGTATCTCGGAACTCCCCATAGCCTTCCCTGCTAGGGGACCTCGGCGGGAATTTTAGGTTAGTGGACATGTAGGCATAAAGACGGTTACACGGCAAAATCGTTGCCTAATTTAGTTCGTGTCGTCTTGTGCTTTCCGTTGTTCGTCAAGTCATAGTTTGTCGTTGTCGTTGTAATATTTAGACGTAAGTGTGTGTTAAGTAAGAGGTGAAGAAAAAAAAATTTTCGCGAACTTTTTGGCGGCGAAACAATTATTCGGACCGGCGGATTGTGTGCGCTCGTGCTGGCGAATCCGGATTGTGTGTGAAAATAAAAATTGGAAATATAAACAAGTTGTCGAAACAGGGTTTGTTTGTAAACAGTGCCGCGTGTCTTGCGCCGCAGCGAGAAGCAGGCGACCACTCGCGTTTGAATCCGAAGAAACGTTAACAAAAACATTGTAAAATAAATTAATTTTCAAAAAATTTAATTCACCTTTTAGCTGTAAGTGTAACTCCGCTCAAATACCTCTCGAAACACTGTGCCAAATCGTTTTATAATCAAGTTACGCGTGCGATCGCGGAACGTGCGTGCGATAGCGTGGCAAAATATCGTCCAGCTAAAAAGCAAGTGCGTAGTTGTGAATTGTTTATTTCGCAGCACGTGTAAAGCACAGAGCGGCGGGCGGGCCGACAGGAGGGTCGAGAATTGCTTACTACAGTAGCTACTATACCGATCGATAATATTACGCATTACGACCGACGGGCTGAGAAGAACTCACACAGAGAGCCGACACGCACACACCCGCGCCCCCCCACCCCTCCGCGCTCGAAAACGAAAGTAAACATCGCCGAGCTTTAATAAACTACAAACCGAATTTATAGTATAAGCAAAACTAGAGTACAAATTAAAACTGTGATCGCGATATTTGTGTTCAAATTTTTTCAACTGTGATAGTCATGCTAGTTGGCACGAATTTGTGCAGCGTGGGCCCTGGGGTACTGTTTGGGTACAATATGCAGAATATGGTGAACGTGAGCGTGCCCCGGCAGGGGTCCAGTAGTGGGAGCGTGGTGGGCAGTACTGCGCCTCCCACGCCGGTGCACTCGAGCCTGGACATGAAGACTCCTCCCTTGACGCCGTCGGAGCGTACCGGGGCTCCCCCGGGCGCCGGCAAGGATGCTGTGAAGCTGTTCATCGGGCAGATCCCGAGGCATCTGGAGGAGGAGGATCTGAGGCCGATGTTCGAGGAGTTCGGGAAGATTTACGAGCTGACCGTGCTGAAGGATAAGCATACCGGCATGCATAAAGGTCAGTTTGGTTTATATGAGGAAGATTGTACGTTCTTTTGACTTTTGTTATACTTATGTTACTTGTTGCCATACCTTTTGCCTTATCCATTCTCAACGGAACATGGGCGTTAATTGGCGTCACACTTTTATCTAGTACGTTTTCATCCACTGCCAGCAATTCGTCTAAGGTCATCAGACGCACTACACGATTGGTCGTATATACCACAGTGTATAAAGTCTTTGTAATAAGTGAATAATTAGATAAAAGGAGTATTAATCTTCAATAATTTCACAATATTATGGTCGTGAATTTGGCCGCAAATATGCTTTTAAACACAATCTGTGGGATATTTTCATAATGTTGTTAAGAACTTTAATAAAACCTACTAGTTATTACACAATTGCCTTAAAATTAGATTGAATAGATTTTATAATTTACGTGGTTCGGTAAAATTGATTACATAACCAACCTCACCTAGAACTTTTGGGTATGACAAGATTGAAGGGGGCTGTGGAGTCGAGACACGCATTTGATTAATGGCTCATATAACCTAGATAATATAATTATTATTTTTGTTTTGATAATCAATTACCAAATAAAATAATAATAAGAGATTGACATAATTTTGGATAGTTCCTACCACGAAAGTTTCCTGATGTCAACATTGTTGGTGTTTTATTTGATTTTTTATAAGTATATACGTAGATTAGATTTCTTAAATTTTATCTCTTGTACCATTTTTTATAGTACACTTCACGTACGGTCGAGTATAGGTAGATATGTACATAGGTATGTATTTAAGTATTTTCTTTCTGTGTAAAATATTTAAGAAACCGAAGAAAGATGATTAGTGAAAATCTTTGTCGTGATTTTCTTTCAAATTATTTATCTCTAAAATGCACGCTGTCTTCCAGATTCATACTTCCAAAGTCAAAGTCAAAATAATCTTTGTTTGTATAGGTTAAAAAAAAACACTTACACATCGTTTCGTTGTACTGATACCCATAATGACTGGCTCGGTGGCTCAATTGGTAGTGACCCCTGCCTTATGAACCAAGGGTCGTGGGTTCGATTCCCACCCGGGACAAACATTCGTGTGATGAATACTTGTGTTTGTTCCGTGTCTGGGTGTTTATAGTTTGTATTTAAGTATTTTATTTGTGGTATCTTCGTTGTTCTGATACCCATAATACAAGTGCTTAAGCTACTTACTTTGGGATTAGAGCAATGTATGTATGTGATGATAATACAAGTGCTTAAGCTACTTACTTTGGGATCGGGGCAATGTATGTGATGTTGTCTGATATTTAAG
The DNA here is from genome assembly GCA_031163375.1 of Conogethes punctiferalis. Lineage (NCBI taxonomy): Eukaryota > Metazoa > Arthropoda > Insecta > Lepidoptera > Crambidae > Conogethes > Conogethes punctiferalis. The sequence continues at coordinate 23,560,479 of CM062077.1, read as the reverse complement.
TATTTAAATCGTCGAAGCCAAGTGCCAAGTGTTCCATTTCCACTTCAACGACATAACCCCCTTTATTACTATCCCTATTAGTGGGATATTACAGCAGAAATATATGAAGTAGAAGGGAAGAACAAATACATTTCCTATTCCGCCAATAAAAAATACAATCGACCACCAAATAAAAACCCCAATAGAAAACCGGCAACATCAAACAAAACTCCAATGTAAGCGCTATTGGTTGTAAGACCTAACTTTTTCAATCTTCAACTCGAAACCGGCAGGGTAAACAAGCAAAGTAAAACCTAACCAACTAACAAGCTATTCGGAAATGCACTCAAGTACTGCCCATTTCATGAACTGTACAACGTCCTAACTTCGCTTTCAACATTTACTTAACTTACAAGCAAATAACACGTTTAATTCCGAACAATTTGTAAGCGTGCCACGAAAAAATTGTCAAGTGCTCATTGGGTGGCGGTTTGTGAGTGGTTCTGTAGTTTTGAACCGTTCAAAGTATACAAATATAGCATGTATAGACATGTAAAATATCTACTCGTATTTAAAAGAAAAATTTGTTTTTTTTTTTGCCTGAAATATTCAATCTGACGATCTAGTCCATCAATCACAGGATTGGCTCTGGCTTTTGACAGACCTGAGGGCAAGTTTAGCAGAGACCTTAGATCAAAAATGGAGCAGTATGGATTGATAAAGAGATGTACCCAAAATAAACGCTGCTGCCCGTTTTCTCATATTCCCTTAGTCGTATTATACGTATCACAGAATTAACATGAAGTATTTTATTCTACTCACCTCAAATAAAACCGTTTAACCTTACAAACTGATCCCTAATACGGAAAGAATCCCGCTACCGCAAACAATTACAACATTCATACCGGTTCGAGTACATACTCACGAATTAAACAGTACAACCGGTTATCGTAATCGTGGCGACAATAAATATGGCGGGGTCACGTGACACGACGATTGCAGCGATGCCGACCCGCCCGGTAAAAAACGTAATTCATTATGTGGCGTGCGACACCGCACGTGAGCTTGCACGCCGCGATATTTGCACACTGTACTCGTATACTCGTACTTGCCAACTGTGATACGTTTTACGCACGCATCAGTGACGTTGGGGAATTCTGTGATTATTCAAAGAGGTTTTGGGACTCATTGCGAGCTTAAATCAAACTGGACGCATTTGAGTGCGGACTCGTACTGATTTTTACATGCGCGTGAGTCCGCTTCTATTGAACACGGTATGCCTTCAGACAGTTATATTTTTACACATGGATTACCTAAGTAACGCTTGGGAATTCTGTAGTTGTTTGATACACGTGTACGCTTAAACCAAACTGCGTGCAGACTCGTACAGATTTTAAACGCGCGGAAGTCTTCCAAAATTGTACTCGTATTGTATACAATTACCGACTGCCATACGTTTTACGCACTCATTATGTGACGTTGGGGAATTCTGTGATTGTTTACAGGTTTGAATACAGGTTTGCAGACTACGTGTAAACCAAAGTGTAAACAGGACGCGCTTGCGTGCGAATTAGTACAGATTTTTACAAGCGTGAGATTCATTTTTTGACTACATTGATGAATAGATATAAGCGTGCAAGAGTACAAGCGAGGGAGTTTTTCATGATTGTACTTGTATGTGATTACAGACAGTGAAACGTTTTACGCACGCACCAAGTGACAATAGGGAATTCTGTGATTGTTTTATAGAGATTTGAGTTTAGTAGTCCACTAAGTGTAATCTTAAATTAACTGGACGCACTTTCCTGCAGATTCGTGCGAACTCATTGAAACTCAAAAGTACATTGTACGCTAGTTGAGTGTGTTCTAATTGGTGTCCCCCATTAAAATAATGTAAGTATTTGGAGTTGTAACTCAACGCTTTAATGCGTACATACCATTTGTAGCCTGAGATTAGGACCCTAATGCTGCGACGACACGAAAGTATTCTAAATTTATTATTACATTTTTTTATTACATGCCATGCTGCCGAAGCCGAATCTTGTACTATGGGTACTAGACAACTGATAAACTTACTTAGATACATTTTTTTTGTAAATAAATACATATTATACATAGAAAACACCCAGACCAATACAAACAGACATGTTCATGAACACAAATGTTTGTACTGTAATCACAAATTTATTTATTTATTTATTAGAAAATGTTTGAAAAACAAATGTTTTTATAACCCTGTGATAAATATAAATTAATCAAACCACATCAAAATATGTTAGGCCGCAATGTGTGCAATGTTCAAACACGCTCCAAGCTTCGTTCATTTACTTACCTCGCCCCTTACGACGTTATCACGATGACGTAATACATTCGATTTGAATGACGGAAGACATATACCTACTAAGAGTTTGGGTATTGACGTTTGAATGCCTTTCTTCGGAATACATTTATATGGCGCTTGCACCGTGAAAGCGCTTTTAGGGCGGCTGAGTCATGGTGATAATGGAATATTTAGTTGGGTCAAAGGTAATCATATTGTTAAATGGTTTTCAGGATCCAATCGGAACGAAATCGTCTATAAAGAAGATATGTTACGTCTAAATCTACAGTGTGCGTACATAAAATGTAATACACACATAATTACTTACTTTAACAGGTTAAATGCAATGGGGTCACCAGTGACCGGGATACAATCGTTTTTCTATATCGTCTAGTTTTTGGGCAGTCAAAAATCTAATTTTTTATTTCATTATAATATCAATTTCAGGTTTTCTATGTATATTCATTGACTGTTCCAGTTTAGGAAAATATTGAGTAGCTTTAAAATATTTGTGTAAGTATTACTGAAATTCACTACCACAGATTTGAGTTCAACAGTAGGAAATAGTTTCTGAATACCTAACAATTAATTATTATTTTATTAGAGTATTTTTTAATCAGGTTTTACTATTATGGGGTAGAAAACGGTCCAAAATTATTAGAACCGATAGAGCTCGATGAGAAATCTATAATTGTTCAACTTTCATCCTATATTTAAGCCCTGGAGAATAATTTATTGGAGTAAAACAAGGGTCAAGTAAACCGGTCAACCGCCACTAATACAAATTATGTAGGCAGAATTTTTTATTTCGAAAGGGTTGTGAGTTGGTGGAGAAATACTGCAGCGGATATTAGTTAAAACAATTTAATTTTATAGTACCTTGATATGAAGGAACGGAAGGCTTTGATTTAATTTATATCTTATCAAGAGACATTAATTATTTAAAAAATGTGTGGCCTTCCGAACCAAGGGTCGAGAGTTCGATCCCCACCCTGAAAACAATCATTCACCTGATAAACATTTATGTTAGCTCCGTACCTAACTATCCTATTACAGCCCACTGCTGGCCATTATCATCATCAGCCTTTTGCAGTCCACTGCTGGACATAGGCCTCTCCAGTTGTTCGCCACTTAGGGCAAACATCTGGAGGATATACCCATATACCCTATAGAATACCGCAGTCAAATGACCTCTGGGTCGTGTTTCTGCCGGTGAGTAGGGTTTCCGGAGCTCGTGGGGGGTTAGGGTTGGGCCGGCATGGCGGTGGCAACTGACAGATAACTGACCAGTTACTTGCCCGTTGTCACAGCGACTTGGGCTTCTCTTTCGCTTTCCATCAGGCGTAGGGAAGCCATTATGTCGAGCCACTATAAAAAAAAAAGAAAAATCGCCACGCTGGGCAGGCGGGTTGACGATCGCAGGGGCGTAGCTTCTCGCTCCGGTGACGCTGCTGCCCGTCATCGGCCTGTGATATTTAGCTACGGCTGCTAATTAGACACTGCTGACCATAGACCTCTCCAATGGTTCACCACTAAGATATAATCTTCCCGCATTGGCAGCACTTGCCAGTCATCTTGCGCAAATCGTCACTCCACCTTGGCATGTAGAACTCATTTACCCCAACAGTTGTCAGTTCTGCGGCTAATGTGGCCAGCATGCTATGGATATTTATTTGACGTGTTTCCATAATCACTACTTTGGCTGATATCATTGTGTACCTTTGATACAATATTATTAACTAAAGTTTCTCCGAAATTCAAAAATCACCGTGTATATTTCTATGCATGCTCTTTCTATGTTTGAACACCGTTCCCCAAAAATGTTGAATATTTGCAACATCTCATAACGCGTGCCGGGTGTTGCCGAACCGACCCGCAAAATTGTGGAATCACTCCGCCCATCGGCTGAGGGTCTGAAAAACTGTGGCGAAACACAAAAGAGATTGTAATATCGTCACTACCTATTTTGTTTCAAATAACGCCGCAGAGCTTTTTTTTATAAATTCTCCTAAAAAAGGAGAGATAGATACTCTTTATTGCACACCAAAAAATATTAAAAACTAGGCAAAGTGTACAGTTTTTGCACAAAATAGGCGGTTTTATTGCTATAAACGATCTCTTCTTTGCTGGGTGTGTGGGCGTGTGTACTGTTGTTTTCATCGTTTGACTGTATTGTTTTTTTTTTTAATATTATTATTTTTTTTATAATGAATTGCCTGATGGAAAGCGAAAGAGAAGCCCAAGTCGCTGTGACAAGGGGCAAGTAACTGGTGAGTTACCTGTCAGTTGCCACCGCCATGCCGGCCCAACCCTAACCCCCCACGAGCTCCGGAAACCCTACTCACCGGCAGAAACACGACCCAGAGGTAATTTGATATTCTATAGGGTGGAGGTCCTTCCCCGGACGGGCAGCTCAATTCGAGCGAAGATTCGCTATGCCCTACCTCTCTTAAATTCTCTGTTTATTACGTAGTATTTTTAGGTTGGCAATAATTAATGTTTATTTACTTTCTCTCAACGGCGATAGAACTTTAAATGGAAGTTTGATGTTTTAAATTATTAATTATCCACGAGGACCCACGCAATTTAAACCACGACCTAAAAACTAGTCCATAAAATAAATTCCTCGAAATTCAAGCGACAATTCCCCAGAACTCTACATCTATAGGGCCCTTGAAAGGGTGAAAATTTATGGACGAAATTATTTCTGGAGGAAAATTCTGTCTTTTGTGGACCCTTAGTAATAAGGGCTTGTTATCGGCCACTCGTTATTGAATCTAATGCAGCCCTTGAAGGTTCTCAGTGTAATTGTTGTTCAAATATTAATAATGTTTCGACAGGGCCTGGTAGGGGATCGCGAGAGTAACGCCGGAATTGCTTTTTAATGGGCAAACGATTATTGCATACAAAATAATTTAGTGATATTAGGAAAAATTGGAATGCAAATATTTTTTAATGTATGGAGGGTGTATTGAAGGGACTGTAGGGTTTTTAGAGTATAAGGAAATGAATAATTAATGTGTACTCTTAATGGAGAGAGTTGGATTCTTATTTAATGTATGAACAAGAAAAAATTATGTGACTTACTGTATCTAGAAACTTGTCATTCCATGATGAATATTCTCTATCAACATGTTGAACACGAGCGCTCTTCAACATGTTGAAACTTTAAATAACATATTACCTCTACCTGAAGGTTGTATGGTTCAGACCGCAATCAGGGATGAAACCAGCTTTTTTTTTATAGTGGCTCGACATAATGGCGCTGTGACAACAGACAAGTAACTAGTCAGTTACCTGTCAGTTGCCACCGCCATGCTGGCCCAACCTCGAACCCTCCACGAGCTCCGGAAGCCCTACTAACCAGCAGAAACACGACTCAGAGGTCATTTGGCTGCGGTATTCTATAGGGTGGAGGTCCTTCCCCGGACGGGCGGCTCAATTCGAGCAAAAATTCGCAATGCCCTACATCCCTTAGCTAAAATGTACTACAATAAAATTACTTCCGTAGTACTTTTTCCTGTAAATTTTTAATTTTTTGTGCAGTAAATAATATCTACTTAACTATCTATAGTCTTAAGGATGCTTATAATCTTAAGTCGTTTGCAGCCAATCAAGACGAGGCAGTCTCAAGAACATAACCGTTTTGTAATAGAAGGCCTGTCATATGAATTCCTCGGCACTACCAAGAATTTCGATTACGTCATGTGTCACGGACGTCAATGCTTATCAAGCTTACGTGTAGCGTAAGAAAGGCCTTATATGGCTCGTAAACAAGAGGGCCTTAATAAAACTGTACCTATAGATAACTAGTATTACGGCTATCAGGAAACACTCTGTAGATGTGGCTATGTGGAAGCGTTGAGACGATTGAGGGCGCTCTTAGGGTTACATAGATAGATATGTAGATACATCTATTTTATTTATTGTACACTAACATGCATAGATATTTATTAAGGAACTAGCTGTGCCAGCGGCGTCGCACGCGTGGATATCGGGATTCAAAAATAACGGACTCCTATAAAATGGTGCCTATTACGTTATAATATTTATAGCTTATTAATTAGCAATACTTTGGTGGACACCGCATTCAATTCCGTGTAAAAGTTTTCGCATGATGCGCGCTCAAACATACAGATAAAAATTTCTCCCGTTTCCCTAACATTTCCCTTCACTGCTCTGCTATTACCTGCCTAGAAGTATGAAGAATAATAACTGTACCAAGTTTCGTTAAAATCAGTCAAGTACCGAACAATATCACATACATAAGTAAATACACAAATGTTCATCAAAGTGAATGTTTGTGCCGGGTGGTGATCGAACCTACGACCCTTGGCTTAGGAGGCAGGGGTCACTACAAATTGAGAGACCGGACCATTCAATATAAGACTCTTTAAGTGTTCGCACTTATTACTTCTTGCATTTACCAGCCATCCTGCACTATTCGCCACTCCAACTGGCCTGAGTAGCTGACTTTCATGACAGGCTTTCCCTAAACCTAAAATATATTTAGCTTCACATTACCTGCCGTCATAACGTCAAATAAATAATAATAAATAATCTTTATTTGTAATAATTACAGTTTTTCTTAAAACAATTTGAGCGTTAATGACTGCAGTAGTCGGGGACTGTGTCGCAGTCATTAGCACCCACCTCCATAACAAACTTTTCATGCAGGTTAAATATTTTGTGATTTTTAGATTGACTTAGGTGTGAAAAATTATGTGTATGTATGTGTGTGTGTGTGCGTGTGTGTGTGTGTGTGTGTGTGTGTGTGTGTGTGTGTGTGTGTATGTGTGTGTGTGTGTTTAAGCTGAAGATAAGCAAACATTGTACTCTTATCTAATCAAAGATTCAACCACATCATAATCTAGTTTTAAAAGCCACTCCATTAAACGGGTTTTACATATGTATTTGTTAAGAGCATAGATATTAATTTCTTTGTTTACTTTATTATAAAGTAGAGGGGCTATATAATTATAATGATGTTTGACTAGTTCTATCCTATACTTTAGTGTCTGGCAGACTCTGTCCTGTCTTCGTTTGTTTTTAAATATAATTGGATTATAGTGGGTCTCGTTATGTTTGCGGAGAATGACATTAAGCACAAATAGTTTACGAACCGACAGTACTTCCCAGAAATCATAGATTTTATTGGTAGGGTATCTTATAGGTTTGTAGGCCATAACCTTTAGAATGGCCCTCTGTGCCCGTTCTAATGGTAATATCCTAGTCTTACCAGACGCACCCCAAATTGTGATGCAGTAATTGATTATTGACTGAGCAAGGGCAAAATAGACAGTTCTAAGTATAGGCGGATCAGCACCGGCTCTTAATCTGCTGAAAACGAAAATCAATTTCCTAATTCGCGCGGTAACTGCCTTAATATGTTCATTATACGACATCAAACTATCGAGGATCACCCCCAAATACTTTATACTATTTGCGCGTGATATTTGATTACAGTAGCATACGACATGCTCAGGATCGCCAACACATTTGTGAGCCCTTATCAAAAATGTTGCATCAGGTTGTGACGAGTGCTTGGGAGAAAAGGTGATAAATTTAGTTTTACCCAGATTTAGAGTAAGTAGATTACTAGACAGCCATATCATCACAGTTCTTAGTGCTGATTCCGCGTTCAACCGCGTTTCCTCCCAATCTTGTCCGTGAGCGATGAGTGCAGTATCATCCGCATATGCGACAAGTTTGCAGTTAGGTATTTGTAATTGATACAGATCATTTAAGTATACTAGGAAGAGGGTGGGCCCCAAGACACTACCCTGGGGCACACCATAAGTAATACATTCGTCCTGACTTAAGTTATTGCCAATCTTGATACACTGTCTTCGATCACTAAGGTAGCTTTTGAAAATATCAAGTACCAGACCACGGACACCGATGCTATAAAGTTTTTTAATTAAGATGGGCACAGACACGGTGTCAAAAGCTTTCGTGAGGTCGAGGAAAATGCATAAAGTATTTTTGTTATGATTAATGTTATCAATGATATTACCAGTCACTTCTAAAATAGCGTCTTCAGTTGATTTGCCAGTTCTAAACCCAAATTGATTCGGAGCCAGTAAATTTTTTGAGTCAAGGTAGGTAATTAGTTTTCTATTCAAATTTTTTTCTAGAATTTTAGATATTATAGATAAGACAGATATTGGTCGGTAATTATTTGCACTGTGTCTGTCCCCATTCTTATAGATCGGATGGACCAAAGCCCTCTTAAACACAGACGGGAAAATTCCAGTTGAGATACAGAGGTTGAAAACTTTTTTAAAAACCGGAATAAGGGTATTTCTCGCTTCAATTATCAGAGAGGTCGGAATATTATCCCAGCCTGTAGCACATTCCCTCTTCAACCCCAAGATAGTTTCTTCGATTTCCATTTCGTCTATTTCAAGGAGAGCCATGGAATCCTTCGGAGAAGCATCTGATTCCGAAAGGAAATATTGGGGTACTGTATTTGGAGAACACTCCATTATTTCCGTCGCGAGGTCTTTCCCTACGCTAGCAAAATACCTATTAGCTTCATTTATTGAAGATTGAGGATCTTCACATGTGGACAAGAGCTCATCAGATGATGACGGTTTCTGTTGTAAATTGGATATTTTTTTAATGAGATTCCACATTTGCTTAGGATTCTTCTTACACCTTTGGAATTCGGCGCGCTCATATTCACGTTTACATTTTTTAAGTAAATTATTACAGAATTTTTTGTACCGCGTATACGAAACTCTTAAGACCTCGTTATTTGGTTGTTTTTTTGTCTTTCTATGAAGTTTGTCCCTATGCCGTATGCAACGGAGCAGTCCAGGTGTGATCCACGGCTTGACAATTCGCTTTCTACTTGGAATATTTGAGGTAACTGTATTTGACATAACCAGTGAATTTAATTTATGTACTAAAGTAGCAGCAGCACTTTCAGCATCATTGTTGGAGATGATTTCCGAGAAATCCATATTTTCTACTTCCAAAATGCATGCTGGTAAGTCAATACGCTTTGACATCCTACTGCTCACCTGCTCAGTGGTGTTATTTGTAGCACCACAGAATATAACCAGAGAGTGGTCCGTGAACAAAGAGTCCAAAACCATCGCAATCGCCGCTTTATCAGTTTTCAGGATCACATGATCGAGACAGTTATTTTGTCGTGTTGGAAAGAGGTGGGCTGGCAGCATGGAATGAGCCGCCAATAAATTTAAGTACGAGTTACCATTCTGTTCAATACTGTCCGGGGAAATATTTATATTTAAATCACCTATGATGGCTATGGTTTTAAAGGTACGTACTGAAAGCAACAAGGCATCCAGCGAATTTATGAAATTTTCAATGTTTCTGCAAGATGGTGAGCGATAAGTTGCGATGATCATGGCATTGTTAGGTAGTTCAATTGTCAAACAATTTGCATCCGCTATTTCCGGCTCTGCTATCTTGGCTACGATATTTTCCCTTATGTAGACCACAACTCCATCATTTTGGTTGTTGTGTTTGGTGTTATGGGTTGCGTAACCAGGTAAGTTAGGTAGAAAGGAACATTTACTTAACCAACACTCTGATAGAATGATAATGTCTAGGTCAAATTTGATACGTTCTAAGAGAAGTAGCAGATTATCGAAATTAGCTGAACTACCAATGCTTCTTATATTTACATGAAAGACTTTAAGATATTGATTTGAACCAGTTAGAAACAAATTTGCGCTTTCAGGGGAACATACATATGACTTACTCACTGAGACAAGATCAATTTCAGACGTTACGTGTAGATGGTCATCCATAAATATAACTAAAAGATTTGCAATTTGGATACGAGCAGGTGTACAATTTGTGAGATTTTAGGAGAGGTCCGTTTATTTCTTTTAAAATCATGAAGAATGATGGAGCTTTCGTTGATGCGGAGAGTGGAGTAAAATAGCTGGTAAGAGATGTACTTATTCTGATTAAGTGAGTGTGTTTGGATGTGTACATAGCTGTTTGTGTATGTGTGTTTGTTACGTTGTCATAAGTGAAAATAATACAAAGACAATTAAAATATTTAGAAAATTTCCAAAAAATACCGCCTAAGAAAAAGTCAGGACAATCGGAACATAGCAGATTGTTGACTACATTTAAAATTTCTAGTCATTTCGATTTGATTAGTTTCGCCAGATCAGCTTCATCCTTTATTAGGTGATAAGGGGACCCGTCTTTTTCTCTTATAAGAATTTTTCCGTGCGTAGACCAGCAATATTTGAATCCATTACTGTTTGCAAAAACACGTGCAAGGTAGAAGAGGCGTTTCATCTTTGCAGTTAGGTTTTCAGCTATGTAGATTGGCTTGGGTGCACCACTTATTTTCATTTTTTCTGTGGTAAGTTTTCCTGACTTTCTGTTGTACTCCTTATATGCTCTAAGTAGTTTGTCTTTTTTTATAACACTGACCAATTCCAATATTATGGTTTTATTTTCTGGATTTCTTGTGCTGATACGAAAAACATCTTTAATTTCGCTCGGCTGAATATTTACGTTAATTACTTTCCCGATCCTGTCGATAGTTTCTACGAGGGCAGACTTAGTTTCAGTTTTGCTGACTGGAATGTTCTTTATCTCCAGACATGTAGAACGCGCAGTCCTTTCAAAGTCTTCTAATTTGTTTTCCAGCGCTTGAATGTACTTTTGATTTTTCGAATTTTCTTCCCTAAGGTCATTCACTTGTTCTGTAAGCGCGTCATACTTGGTCGATAAGAATTCTATGGACGATCTTATATCAGAATTCTGAGTTTTTATATCTTCCATGACCGCGAATAATCTTTCTATTTTAGTGTCTTGCTGGTTTCTGAAGTCATTGAACATAGATCTCATTTCTGCCATGAAATTACCATACTGGAGTTCCGTTGTGTTAGTTCTCTTTCTTTTTTGGCGTTGCGACACATAGGATTTTGCGTTTAAGGTGTCGTCTGGTATACCCTGTTGGTCATATTCTGTTGAACTGTTCTGAATATTAAGTTTCGGTGGAGATTGCTCCATCTGTGTCTCCGGCTGCTCGAGTGGACGCGCCTCAGCGTACTTTGGGGAGGCAGAGTGCGCGGGGGGAGAGTGACGCAGCGGCATGACCCTTTGCCAAAAGTATCAGAATGCAATTACTCTGTATAGGCCTTAAACTTGATTCCTTCAGAAGAGGTGGCGCTGGCGTCGACGGCAAAAATCCAGTTGTCCAGTGCTAAAGTCAAGCTGTGGCTAGAGTGCGCTGGTGTGCAGTTCAAGTACGCGTATCCAAACACACCTCTTCAGAGCTGTCACTGTCACTGATTTCTTCCAACGTCAAAATGCACTTTCTTGTTATTTTTGTATATCCACAATTATAGTTTGATGTACGTCGGTACTGTTCGAGAAGCCGTAAAACGTTGCTAAACTAATTTGAGTGCACGAAGAACACTTTTGCATGTAGTATAAACGGTTATTTCCAAACTTTTTGCATTAAAATTGCGGAGCACAGTGAAGTACGTATTGTCACTTTGACAGTTCGCGGGGGGGGAAATAATACAAAGACACAATTCAGTTTCAATCTTGATAAAAACGACCTTGTTTAGCCGAACCACGAGTATTTCGACATTTATTCTTTACTGTCCAAGCCTATGCAAATCAGAAACCACGAAACAAAAACGACACAAAGTAAGACATACATGCATAATTTTGTCAACTTTATATGCGCTTGCGACTGCAAACCGCCAAACGAATTTGAACTTTATGCCTTCCATTTAAAAGTTACCTAACATTTTCGGGTGCAAAATTAACGTTGCAAAATTGACGTATACGTTTACGAATGGGTAGGCCAGTTCAAAGAATAGGTTTTGCCCCAGTTGGAGCAAAATGAAACTTAAAAAAAGCCACGTTTTCTGCTCAGCGAAACGTACATGATTGCCCGTACGGTGTGGGCCGGCGTTGTGTTAGCGGTTTGATATGACGGCGATGAAATGAAAAAAGAAATGCAGTGAAAGTACGAGGATAATGGATAATGCAGTCAGTAACTCATGACAGGAATACATTCAGCACAGTCGCTGTGATAAAGGACAGGTAGCCTACCTGTTATTACCACCACGGCTATTGGACTACCTAAATGCTGGGCAAAAGATGAATCTTGCGGACTGTGTGCCTAGCACGAACATTTTTGAAAAAGTATGCGTAACGTTTCCGTAAACATTTGTATGAAACTTGGTACAGCGCCCCTATCGTACGTAAGAGGTACAACGTTTACGTACGTTAACGTAGTGAAAATTATCGCCCGTTTACGGTTACGTTACACATACTTTTTCGAAAGTGTTCGTGCTAGGCACACTGATAACTAAACTTTGATTCACGTATAAATCATCCTATGTGGTAGGTAGATATTGAGCGATGATTTGTATTATTTATGCGCGGGGTGACGGATAAGCAATACAAGTATAGATATGTTATCCTACCTACGTCCTACCGGTTACGACATACGGAGCCGAAACGTGGACACTTACGGTACGGCTGGGCCACTAGTTAAAGGTCGGTCAGCGAGCTATCGAAAGGTCTATGCTCGGCGTCTCTCTGCGGGATCGGATCAGAAATGAGGTGATTCGGTAAAGAACCAAACTCACCGACATAGCTGGTAAGCTTTTTCGGTATTCCGGTAAACCGATAGGATTAGTAAGCAGGTGTGGCAGTGGGCTGGCCTCATTAGCCGCGGAACCGAATACCTTTATGGTAAATGAATTCTGCAGTGAGACGCCCTCAGGCCAGATGTAGTGACGAATTGCGCAGGACGGCTGGCAAGCCCTGAATGCGAGAAGACCAGGATCTATCATAGTAGTGAGGCTTATGTCCAGCAGTGGACTGTTAGAGCCTGATGATGTTGATGAAACACTTAATACAAACAGTCATTTTACCCGCGACCTCTGCCACTGATAAGAAAATCGACAAGCGTTCGGTTAATCTGGCATAATATTTGTTAATATACAAATAAACGTTTTAACTCTTAACCGAACGATCCTGATAGCCCTGGTCCGTCCACTGCTGAACGTAGGCCTCCTTTGATTTACGCCACATTTCTCTATCCCGGGCTTCCCTCAATCAGCCGATGCCCGCAGTTCTTTTAAAGTAAGTCCAACGGGATAAAAAAAAGTACAAAATTTCTATTGTTATAAATATTTTGCATAATAACCAATATCTTTTAGCATCGCAACACGGCAGAGGCGAAAATCCGTAGCAAGTATTCCGTAGCTATCACCTCGTAGCAGGCCGTAGCTACGGCCCGTAGCGTACTCGTATTTTGTTTCCGCTACGAACTTTGCAGCTCGACCGAAGTGTTTCTGGAAATTGTAGACTGTTCTGTAATGTTGTTAATAAAATGTTATACTTCGTATTATACTATACATGCTTAGGTACAATTTTACCTATACAGGCCCTTGCCTGAGTCATAGGTAAAATAATTTAATTGTATTAAAAAACAACTCAATGATACCAGTTTGGTTCAGTGGTAGTGAACGCTGCCTCTTACACAGTGGTCGTGGATTTGATTCCGACAGTACAATTTTAATTTGTGTGCATAAACAAGTCTGTATTGGTCTGGTTATTGGCTAAGTATAATATGTATTTATTTACAAAATTGTATGTAAGTACGTTTATCATTTGTCGAGTAAGAGGATTAAAAACATATGGCAAATTTTAAAAACACATTTATTGTGACTTGAACCGCTTCCTTTTGCAATACTACGCTACCGATTAAATGATCGACGAATTTGTAGGTAATATTATAGAATATTTATACTAGGCCCCAGGTAATTACACTAATCTACCCCGAAGACAAAAATGCTATCACAATTACATCCTGAACATCAACGACCTACTTCAAAAAATAATTAACAGGCTTATTACGAATGCCAGTGACTGCATCATTATCTCGTAGCGAGCTCAGTTCGTAGCACATCCCTTCCCGCTACGAGTTCGTATTTCGTTTCCGCTACGAAGTTCCACCTGGAGTGTAACGCGAGTAGATGTTTTTGGATATTAGCCAGAATAGTGTGAAATTGCGTAACGCGATAGTTCTCAAGGCTCTCTGTGGAGCCGAGTGGGTTGGTCGCGGGTAGTTTGGTGGGTAAGTAGATTTTATACTTTTGCTCACGATTTTGTGTGTTCTGAAAGAATGGGAGCTGTATTTTTCAGCAACGCTTAGGTATATCTATTTTTCAGCAGCGCGTAGGTATTTTAAAATGTTCAATATTTTAACGATATTATAGGTCTGTAACGGCGGTCCATGAATGACGGTATTTTTTTATAATATCTCGACATAATGGCTTCCCTACGCCTGATGAAAAGCGAAAGAGAAGCCCAAGTCGCTGTGACAACGGGCAAGTAACTGGTCAGTTACCTGTCGGTTTCCACTGCCATGCCGGCCCAACCCTAACCCCCCACAAGCTCCGGAGACCCTACTCACCAGCAGAAACACGACCCGGAGGTCATTTGGCTGCGGTATTCTATAGGGTGGAGGTCCTTCCCCGGACGGGCAGCTCAATCCGAGCGAAGATTCGCTATGCCCTACCTCTCTTGAATTATGCTTTTTTATACTACACTACATTGCACGTTTATATAAGTACGAGTAGGTATACTCGTATAACAGTAACCATACATAGCCGCAATATTTCTATCGCGAACCGGCAACAATCTTGACCGCCCGGTATTTCTGCACGCTTCACGCAACTGCAATCAACAAGATATTTAGATACACGAATGCATTCGACTGTAGACCTTATTCCGTCGACTTACGAGCCAATGCATCATCAATACGTACATGTGAGCCACGCGCCTACATCATCAATAATAAGGGTTATATTACAATGGTATGCGTTTAACGGTCGGTTGCAGTTCTAAGTCCTATTGTCCACTTAGAATTGGGGCATGTTCAATGCTAGTTTTGGTGCGTACCTCAAAAAGTATTGTAGCATTGTTGTTTATGGGAATTATTTTGTTCATTTAATCGTTACTGAGATACTGGCAAGCTCTGCTTTAGTGGCTTATATTAGTTCTTTAGTTTTTTTTGACAATATGGATTACGGACGAACATACGTCCCATCTGATTTGAAGCGGTAATCGCCCATCGCAAACTTAGCAATGCCCGGGACACAGCCAAGACGCTGTTTACCTTGATCCCTTTAATTTATTACATGCGGTGACAGAAGAGAATAAAATTCAAATCGCCGCTCCAAATGTTGACCAAGGGACTTCTTGAGATTTCAGCTTCTCAGAAGGTATGGTATGGTATGGCGTTTATCCACCTGTAATTCCCATTGACAATTGTTATTTGGGGGGATAGTCATCACGCTTCTGCAGCGGAGACCACATCTTGGCAAACTTGTGTTTGTTCCATGTCTGGGTGTTATTATTTGTATTTAAAGTATTTATTTGTGGTACCTTCGTTGTTGGTATCAGATACCCATAACACAAGTGCTTAAGCTACTTACTTTGGGATTAGAGCAATGTATGTGATGTTGTCTGATATTTATATTTATTACTAGCTGTGCCAGCGACGTCCCACGCGTGGATATCGCGTTTTCAAAATAACGGACTTTCTTAAAATGGTGTCTAATAAAAACGTAATGTAGGGCGCCCTCAAGCCAGGTGGAGCGACGATTGCGACGAGCGCTTCTTGGCTCTGCCGCGTGTTCTCGGGCCTTGGAATGTGAGGTCGAGACATCTATTTTCTACGTAGTCTGATAGCCCATCGAACATTTTTTTTAATTAGTGGGATATTTATAGCTCAGGAAAAATCACGGAGGCCAGGCTGAGATGGTACGGTCGTATACAGCGAAGACCAGATGATCATGTCGTGAAGAAGTGCCTTTCCATGACTACCAAGGAGAGAGGGAGAGAAGATCCCCAACTACGTGGATGACGAACGTCCGCAAGGACATGAAACAGTTGGGGCTTTCGGATGACGACGCGCACCAGAGGAAAAAGTGGCGCCTCAGCACCAGGAAAGCCGACCCCGCGTAACGGGAAAAGGCGCAACCAAGAAGAAGTGGGATATTTAGGCCCATAGTACACGGCGTATTTCAAACGCGCCGACGACGCGCGTTTCAGGAACGTATACTCGCGTTCGAAGCGATACAAACGCGCGTACAAAGGAGCAGAGTAGGAGCAGGGGGTGGGGCGCTCACGCCACCACTGAGGAGTCTCTGATCAAAACGCAAAAGCTACGCGCATCTACTGCGCTTATGCGCGCAGATACAGCGCGTATAAGCGCAGTAGAGGCGCGTTTCACGATCGCCCCGTGTGCTTAGGTTACTAGGTTGCGTTCGAATTGCGTTTGAAGCGCGTATACGCGCGTCATCAGCGCGTCGTCGGCGCGTTTAAATGGGCCTTATAGCTCGTCATATTCCTTACTCAGTGGACGCTGCCCCCAGCACATGCAACGGAGGGTAATTAAGTAAGGGAACGGACTGACGGCGTCTGATTGCCTCGCCCCCGCGTGACCCCATGATCTTTGCCCCACGGCTTTATGCGCCATAAACCGGAATAGTGACCCCGATGGGTTTGTTTGTGAAGGCTGCTGTGAGATTGAAGGGTCCAAGTTGGATTCGATTGAACAATTATGGTAATAGGTGCGCGTGAAGATAGAGAAATAATTTGCAAGTAAGACTCAGTGCTTAATGGGGGATTTTATGAACGGTAATAGAGTATTGCAATTACGAATAGTTCTTTATTTTTAATTTTTTTTATGCGAGAGGCAGCAGACGAGCAAGTGTGATGCCTGATGGTAAGCAGTCGACACCGCCCATGGACACCCGCAGCTCTAACCGAGTTTAGGGTCGCTGCCGGCCTTTTAAATATGAATACGCTCGTTTCTTGAAGGTTCCCAAGTCGTAGCTGTTCGTGCTGTCTTAATTTTTGGTTTGCCTTACTTAAAACACATTATAATTATCAACCGTGACGAAGACCATTTCTTTTCCAGAATGTTAATTTATGTAAGAAAAAAATTGTTAAAGACTAGTTAGTCTTCATTCAAAGTATCTCAAACTAGACTTCCAGAATACTCAAACTAGAAACAATTTAGGCAAGTTCATTTTATAAATTGACCCCACCGGGAATCGAGCCTGAAGCCTTCAGATTTGAGTAACAGAGAACGTAGTTTCACTTTTTTATTTTTCAATATAAATTTTAATATGAAATAGACAGCTAGCCGAATATGCACACCGTATTTGTCGGTTTGTATATTTAGATAGATATAATCTTAACTAATATTATAAAGCTGAAGAGTTTGTTTGTTTGTTTGAACGCGCTAATCTCAGGAACTACTGGTCCGAATTGAAAAAATCTTTTTGTGTTGAATAGACCATTTATTGAGGAAGGCTTTAGGCTATATAACATCACGCTGCAACTATTAGGAGCGAAGAAATAATGGAAAATGTAAAAAAACGGGGAAAAAATAACTATTCCACGCGGACGAAGTCGCGAGCACAGCTAGTATATTATATTCTTTATTGCGCTCCATACAATAGACTTTAAACTAAGTATAACAGACACTTGTTGCGCAATTTAGCGGCCCTATCTCTATAAGCGATCTCTTCCAGACAACCTTAGGGTAGAGGATAGTTGAAAAATATAGTATATAGCTGTGCTCGCGACTTCGTCCGCGTGGAATAGTTATTTTTTCCCCGTTTTTTTTTACATTTTTCATTATTTCTTCGCTCCTTATAGTTACAACGTGATGTTATACAGCCTAAAGCCTTCCTCGATAAATGGTCTATACAACACAAAAAAAAATCAACTCTGACCAGTAGCACAGCCAGTAGTTCCTGAGATTAGCGCGTTCAAACAAACAAACAAGCTCTTCAGCTTTATAATATTAGTTAAGATGTATTACTATACATATGTTACAACCAAAAAAAAAGTGCGAATAAAATATACTATTGACCATCCAAATGTTGGGTTTCCAGCTGTTACAACCCGTACTAATACCGAATCATCATAGCCGCTTACAAAGAAACAGAAAACACTCCAAAATCCACTCTATCTCCAAAACTTAAAGTCCAAACTAACTTCCATGGCCACCGGTCATCGGTTCAAGTTCGAACAGAAACTTGCCATCCCCAGAGTATCATACTGCATGTCTTAACCTGGAAATGAACGGTTAACCCTTGCGCGGTACGTTTGGGGCCATAACTGCGAACACAAATCATATCATTTATTCACCGTATGGCTTTCGCTTCTCAGCCAATATGGAGAATGTACAACAACGATTTTAAATATTTTTGATATTATATTGGTATTTCTTAAATTATTATGATTTACCTAAAACTAAGTATTACTATACTTATTGTACATATTGATATTTATTGTACAATTTAGGCGGTGTTATAGCGATAATATCAAGGAAAGCGATAATATAATATTGTTTCTTGGTTGGCAGTAAGGAGAGCCGTGGTAGCCTAGTGGTAAGTTCGTCGCTTCACACACGTGAGGTCGTCGGTTCGAATCCGCCCGGGGCACACGCACCTCTGGATTTGCAAAAATCTATGTGCGACAACGCTTAGAGGATGATGATTGGATGGCAATAAAATTATGTATTCGTTATTAAGACAAGGTTTGTGTGATATGAAAATTATAAAAAATAATAATTAAATACATAATTAAATTAACAAACATGACGGCCTTAACTACGTCCAGTCAGCAAGTTTAATGGATATTCATTTAAACATATTTATTTAACAACACATTTATAAAAAAAAATAAAAAAAAATTTAATAATCAAGAAAATACTATTTTTTTCAAAAAACGCAGCAAAAGACGTCGCAACACCGGTTTGAAAGAAAACTAATGGTTAATGAATGTACATACATACTTACATGTGTTTATAATGACTTTTAAATGAATACTTACAAATATCGGTAAGAAAATCAACCGCAAGAAAATACAAGTCTTTATGTAACCCACGCTTACCTTAACTGTTAACCCTTACGCGGCGGGTGGCGTAACTGCGTGCACAAATCAAATCATTTATTCAGCGTATTGGCCACAGAGGCCTCTTAGCTGTCAATAATGTATTGATAACGGAGCACTGCCCACAAACGCCCACCCTACCGTTTATCGGTATTGCAGGGTTGCTAGGTGGATACCTGTTTAGGACTATTGTAATTAAATGCCTTTCTATTATGATCCATTATAAATATGTACAAATTCCAGGCCTCATCACATAAATTACTCCAAACCCAAAGTAAGTAGCTTTTTACCACTTGTGTTACGGGTATCAGAACAACGAATGTACCATAAATATATACTTAAAACAAATATAAACACTCAGACACAGAACATTATACAAATGTTCATTACACGAACGTTTATCCCGAATGAGGACCGAAACTACGACCCATGAAGCAATCGGGTCAGTCAAATCCTGTAAAAAGACGCGGAGATCTTATTCTCATATTTTTACTAATGTTCCGTTCTGTTTTACTTTATTAATGTGCCGTTCTGTTTCATTGTGCCGCCCATTTCTCCTCTTAGATGTCGTAAGAGTCGACTGAGGGATTTGTTGAGATCTAAGGTTCTAGAGTGGTACGCTTTACCCGCCTGGCTGGTGACACCATTATACATTTGACGAAACATCCAAGAAGTGATTTTGATAGCGTTTCGGTTTCAGTCGATGTAAAAATAATCTTATAGCATGGCGGTATTGCCGGTGGTAGCTAAAAGTGATTGGTTCGGTCCATTGCCATAGCGACTGGTTTATCTTTAATACTTTCCATTAGGTGATTGGAGGTCATGATGAGTTTATTTACTATAAAAAAAAAACTCGTGAAAATTACTTATCTGTTTTGCGTATGTAATGTAAGGAGTGTGTAATTATTCAATTACATTCCAGACTCAATCATAGAATCGTTGTTTTGCGCAGCTGCAATGGGAGGGTTGAAAAGTCCTTATAGATTTACTCTAGACAGTTTTTATGTTTTTCTTAAACTATCTACACATGAATTGCCCAAGAATATTTTCTATTAAGAGATAATAATCCGAATGTCGCTAGTCTAAGCCAGATACCACTAACCCAGGCAACCTTAAACTAACTAGAATTAACCAATAATCTAAACTAGCAAGAGGTTTCTTATGAATTCGTACACAGCAAAACCAACCCTTGTCCGCGCTCATAAGATCCAAATTCGCCTGCCAATTGGGCTCAGCATGTATAGAATAGTGTAATGGCAACTCGTAATAGGACAGTGGTCTGAGATAAATGAAATGGTCATTGAAACAGATACAGGCTCCCAGGGTGGGAGAGAGACGGCGATAAATTTTACTTCGGTCTGTTTGGCGAAATGGGGGTTATTATACCTTAAGGGCCCGTACACTAAAATATGGATGGTGGCATTTGTGGAAGACCAGTTTTAGTCTTAAAACGTTTACGAAGAAAAATAGTATGTATTTGTATTTCGAATACGTATTCAAAATGGTTGTGTATACTATACGTATTGGAAATACAAATATAATGTAATAATAGGTATTGTAAATAAATAACCCAAGACATGCCACGCTGGGCCACACAGCGCCATTTAGCCCCAAACTAAGCCGAAGCTTGTACTATGGGTACTAGACAACTGATAAACTTACTTAAATACTTTTTTTTTGTAAATAAATACATATTATACATAGAAAACACCCAGACCAATACAAACAGACATGTTCATGAACACAAATGTTTGCACTGTGTGGGAATCGAACCCACGACCCTTGGCTCTGAAGGCAGAGGTCACTACCAAATGAGCCATGGAGTCAGTCAAAAATTAAGACTTCGACAGCAGCTGGTTGCAAGTTGCCCGCATTCAGCCTCTCCTTGACTTTTATTATGTCGCCAATGACTGGCTCAGTGACTCAATTGGTAGTGCCTCCTGCCTTCTGAACCAAGAGTCGTGGGTTAGATTCCCACTCGGGAAAAACATTCGTGTGATGAATATTTGTGTTTGTCCCGTATCTGGTTGTTTTCATATGTATTTAAGTATTATAAATAATCAAGAACACCGAAGTGTTCTGATACTCCTAACACAAATGCTTAAATTACTTACTTTGGGATCGGAGCAAGATGTTGTCTGATAATTTAATTAATTAATGAAAATAAATGTAACAGTAATTAACTACTTTATCTGTAATGTAAGTAATCTTATGTATTGTTTTCTTGTTTCAGGTAAGTCACATAGCAGGAGCTCGTAGAAAATTGTACAACATTCTAAGAAGAAGCGCAGTCAGCAGAAATAGTATGAATTTTATTCAATATTCAATACCTAAGCATAATTCGTCTCTGAAATCGAACCAAACTCGGAACCATAGGATCTTCTTTATGTTTAAACTCATCGGAAGACACTTACAAACCACGAGGAGGCATTACCTCTATGTTCCTGACGCAAATTCTTAATCTGAAAACCCAGTTACCGTTTTTGAACCTGGGACCTTTTTTTTGTCAGCACTCCCTACCAATACGAGTCTGTAGTCCAAAGAGGCAGACCACACACAAATAAATAAATAAATAACCCAAGACATGCCACGCTGGGCCACACAACGCCATCTAGTCCCAAACTAAGCCGAAGCTTGTACTATGGGTACTAGACAACTGATAAACATACTTAGATACTTTTTTTTTTGTAAATAAATACATATTATACATATTAAACACCCAGACCAATACAAACAGACATGTTTATGAACACAAATGTTTGTACTGTGCGGGAATCGAACCCACGACTCTCGGCTCAGAAGGCAGAGGTCACTACCAATTAAGCCACCGAGCCAGTCTTAAAACAAATACCTCTTTAATGACAGATCCACAACAACCTCTCAACACTTCTCACCCTCATCTAAGAACGCCAAGATTAGAAATCTTTAAATCGAAAAGTGAAAAGCGATTCAATTTGACCATTATCCGAACTCCGGAAACTCTAACAAGTTTCAACTTTATCCGCTTTTAGATAAGGTTGAAAATCGGAAAATGATCGCCATCCTCCATGCTATTGCGTTAAAACCTTGTAATGTGAAAGTTTAGTCCCGTTAATATCAAGATACCTATACATTAGATGCCTAACTCCAAGTGAAGTTAGGGCATTATACACCGAAACTATCGCACTATCGGAATCAAACTCGAAATTGTGTTCTATAATAGCATTTCCGAAGTTAAATAACGAATGTCTTTTCTAAGCGCACTTTGTAGACATCTAAGTTGCAATAGGGATGTGCTATGTGTATCGTATATTTTAGGTGAGTTATGTACATTTTTTATCCGTGTTATTTCTGGATTTAGAGACTAGCCCATTCCGTGTGTGTCGATGAAGATGAGTATGAAAATATGAATAAACGGGGAGCAGCGTTTACCCAGGTACAAAAAATAGAATCTAGTGGGGTCACCAACCCGCCTGCCCAGGCATAACACAATCAACATCTGAACAGCCAAAGTGGCCTGCCTTATAACCTGTCGCCATTCTTCCCGAACTACAGCTCGCCTTGTATACTCAAGGAGGGGACCGTTGAAGGCAGTTTTGACTTGGTCTGTCCAACACATACCTAAGTAACCTGCCCCCTGATCTTGTGTCTTCAACTATGCCCTGTACCGCATTCCAAGATACATCCTTAGGGCATGTGACGTGTCCAAAGAAAGCATAGGTATTTATTTTCCGAATTACCTTCAAAAGTTTGGTACTCATAGTATTTTTTTAAAGAAGTTAATACATAGACTTTGTGTATACTACATCTCCCGGAATACTCATATTACTTGTAATAACCCTAACCTTCGTTATTGAGGCCAGTTAAAGTACTCTTTCGCTTTCCATTCGTAGAGAAGGTAATTATGACGTGCTACTACAAAAAAAAAGAAGGTGCTTGTAAGTACTTAGTTGGGGACCAGTGTAAAAAAAAACGTATCCGATCTTCGGATACGGATGTAAAACTCGTGTCTTCATCACATCACTAGCTCGCTCAGGCTAGTGACACATAATTTGCTAGACGCACCTTAGCAACAAAGTTTTGTTACGAGCGAGTGAATCACTTTGACGTCCTCCCGGTACTTACAATTAGTTACAGACATTACTTGAGTTATGTTGGTGCGGCATATCTTACGACGTGTAAGTTAGATTAAAGTGTAAGTTCTATAGGTATGTGAGATGACTATCACTCAACTAGTTAATGAATGAAAAGTATTCTTGTATGCCATAAATAATTAAATAATTGCCACTCTAGGCCAATCGTCTAGTCCCAAGGTAAGACGATGTTTGTACTATGGATAATAGCAAAGTATGTAATGATCTTTTTTTTGAAAAAGTATGAAGGGTGTTGAATAGTGAATAGTTTAGTTATTTGATTATTCATTCATTTGAATGATGATAACATACCAAACTTACACACATTTTGACATTTTTCAGAGCTTAAACTATACTACTAAGCTTAAACTTTAAGGGAATAAAATACACCTATTTTTTTTAAATACATATTATCTATTCTATACTTATAATAAATCTGTAGAGAAGTCAATTCTGTACATTGTATATATTTTCAAATTAACTATCAGGGGATGATTAGTGATCGATACTGATGCCAAAAATGCAATCAGTAAAATTTTTGTCTGTCTGTCTGTCTGTCTGTCTGTCTGTATGTTCGTTATAGAAACAAAAACTACTCAACGGATTTTAACGAAACTTGGTACAATTATTCTTCATACTCCTGGGCAGGTTATAGGGTACTTTTCATCACGCTACTATCAATAGGAGCAGAGCAGTGAAGGGAAATGTTAGGAAAACGGGAGAATTTTTTGGAACGCGCATCACTCATAAACTACTGCATGAAATTGAATACTGTTTTCACCAATGTATTGCTAGAGGTTTAACTTAAAACTTAGGCACTATGTATAGATAGGTATTTTATGGAAGTCCGTTATTTTTCAAACCCGATATCCACGCGTGCGACGCCGCTGGCACAGCTAGTCATAAATAAGGATTGTGTAAAAACAATGACAATTATGAAAACAAGTTCAAGCTATCACATAGTACAAACAAAGCAATCTTTCCTCCTTATAATATTATTGTAGTGTCCGTTTGGATATCACGGAAAGGTATTACCCTCCCGTCCTTTGAAAGGCTGTCGTGGGGACAGGCCCAACACGTAGAGGCCCCTTGAGACGATTTAATATGTGAATGTGACATGGGATAGTATTATTATTACTACTCCTTTGTACGTACAGTAAGACTTTGGAGTTCGAATCATTCTTATATCGTGATGAATAAGGTTCTAAATTTGCTGAGTGAGGCTCTTTTATTTTGGACGTCGCAACGGCCGTGTCCGGTCTAATTGTTATGTGTATTATGTTTGTATGTTTGTCTTTGTTTGTGTTTAAGTGTAATTTGTGTGTTCTGTATACCTATCATGTTGTGATGTCCAAAAATAATAAACATTTCTTAATTCTTATTATTTCTTAAATTTAACTCCCTGTCTTGTTGAGGCGTTAACATGTTTAAGTACTTCTTCGAACTTTATAGTAGCTGATTGAACGTTTCGTTATAAGCATTTCGTTTTACTTTATATTCACAGAGATTTGAACGCTTCTGCCTGTTTCCTGATATTCCCTTAGTCGTCTACGCTATTCGCAGGAGGATGAAATGGGATGTTCCTATATTACTTGATCCGGTATTGATACTCACTCACGGCGTTTACAATCTGAAGACTATATTTGTCGGGTGCTCCCTACAAATATAGACCTTGCCAGAGTGTTTTTGGCCCACACCATAAATAAGTTTGACATTTCCCTGCTCATCCGGTGGTACAAAAGGGACAGGGCAATTCAATGAAATTGCTACCTACGTAGCACCTTTTAATGAAAGACGGAATTATTATATTTTTTTTTAAATTAGCTCAGCATAGCGCCTTGCCTGATGGAAAGTTTTTTTTATATAAGTAGCTCGACGTAATGTCTTCCCCACGCGTGATGTAAAGCTAAGGAGATGCCCAAGTCGCTGCGACAACGGTCAGTTGTCAGTTGCCACCGCCATGCCGGCCCAACCCTAAGCCCCCACGAGCTCCGGTAACCATACTCACCGGCAGAAACACGACCCAGAGGTCATTTGGCTGCGGTATTCTATAGGGTCTCCACCCATAATAGACCTCCTAATAGAGGACCTCCGTCCTTCCAGTTCAATTCGAGCGAAAATTCGCTATGCCCTACATCTCTTTAGCTAAAAGGCTAAAGCCTAAAAGGAAGCCCAAATCGCTCTGACAATGGGCGGGATCCTCAGTTTCCAGTCACTACCACAGCCATGCCGGCCCGTAAGATGCTTCAACACGCTTCGTTTAAAGGATCCCATACTGTAAGATGGAGACATGTGCTGACAGATAATTCCACTTTTTAAAGTACCGCACAAGTAGGACCTACCAAACTTTAATGTTTACGACCTCCCAGCCGCGGTGTTTCCTGATCGCTACGACATGCCTTTTTCAAACGAGGTTTAAAGAGAGCTCTTTCCTCACGGTAGGTAGCGGCATTGCTGTGCTCCTGGCGTTGCAGATGTCCATGGGCGGTGACTGTTTAATATCAGACAGGCCGCTTGCTCGTCTGTCACCAAAACGCAATAAAAAAATGTTTAAAAAGATATAGTCTAGTCTAACCAGCAGTTTTTAGCTTTAAAGTGTTAAGTTAGTCACGTTTCAATGGATCACTATGACGTATTTCCGATCGCCTAGATTAAATGAGATAGGGAATAGCTTTCTTTGCACTTTGTAACACTCCACTGCGATAAATGAAGCCACGTTTTTAATTCTTGCAGCTGGGTCGTATTGAAATCTGAGCATTTTATGGGCTTGAATATAAAGTAACGTTTTGAAAAGAAATAATTGTATGTACTGTAGTGTATAATCCCTGAGGTAAGGAGGGTTGTGTCCTGGATGATAAGTGAAAGAAGCGTGTGCGTACTGGATAGCGGTTTATCCCAGACTGAAGTGCCGAATACAGTATCGTTCTACCCTTAATAACTAAGTAGTTACCCACTATTAATATAAGTATATTAATAGTGGGTAACTACCTACATTACATGTAAGTACTTTGATGAGAATTTTATTTGATTGCTTTGGATGCGACCCGCCTTCACTTTGCTTCTAGTACTTTAAATAAACATTTTATTTTAAATGGCGAGTGAACTATAAGTAATTAAATTTATTGTACGGGTCACCAAGAAATGTAACTTTAATGTACTTTTTTTAACCTCGCTCTAAACAATTTGTACATTCTTCAAAACGGAATTATTTGAAACAGTATATACAGTAATTTCATACACCCGCTATTTTGTTTGACTCTCATCTGATTCAGCGATTCATATGCAAAAAAAATATACCATCATATAAATATGCATAATGCGAAACTGTCATGCCCGTACAAACAGTTCGAGTGGCGCCGAGCTCGAGAGTGCAGTACTGCAGCTGAGCGCACTCTATTAGCTGGCCGAGACACCGCGCGCGCCATATTTTTATTTGAAACTCTTGTAAAAATACTTCATCAGTTCACTATAAAAAAAAATCATAGCTCTAATTTGGCCTAAACTTTATGACCGGAATGGAATGAAGCAGTACTAACAACAAGAAATACTTTTCTTAAATAGTTAATAACAATGATAATTTTATGAAAACCATTTCAAGCATAGCACGAAGTGTACCTATTCAGAGAAGATACTACTACCAAAACTGTCAAAAATTTATTCCAAAGACGGTTACACCTAACAAAGCGATTTAAAAAGCCCCTACCGCAAAGCTACTGCTTAATCAACTGATTCAGTTGAGAGTCAAAATCGCGGATGTACCATAAGGAATTAAATTATACCGGTCACCAAAAATGTACCTATAATGTACTATTTTGTACCTTGCTCTAAAAAATGTGTACTTTCTTCAAACCGGAATTATTTCAAACGGTACATAAAGTAATTTCGTACACCCGCCATTTTGACTATCATCTGATTCAGGGATTCATATGCAAAAAAATATACCGTCATATAAATATGCATAATGTGAAACTGTCATGCCATACTGTACAAACAGTTCGAGTGGCGCCGAGCTCGAGAGTGCAGTACTGCAGCTGAGCGCACTCTATTAGCTGGCCGAGACACCGCGCGCGCCATATTTTTATTTGAAACTCTTGTAAACATAAACCGATCACTGTTACTGGTTTCTGCACTGTTGTTTGTTGTTTTAGTGCGGTAACTGCAAATGTTTTCTTTGCTTTTCAATTTTGAGGAGCCAATTTCGATTTTGGTTGCGAATGTACGAGATATATTTTCGGTTTTACTCAGAAAAGTTATAGATTAAGATGCGATCCCACCAATCGGACGGCTTTACAATCTTTAAACGAAATAATATTTTGTAAACAATGTTGAAAGTTTTATTACCTATACTCTATACATTTAGTCTGAGACAAAACTTTTGTTATCTGGGGTTAAAAAAATAGGGTCTAATTATTTAAGAGCTCTATTTTTTATAAAAACTTTGGAAAGAAGTAAGTTGATATACTATTTACAAGGTTACTACACTCTCTTGAGGAAAGAGAACCTTCTCTTCGGATGAACCTTCATCCGGCCGTTATTCCCAAAGGTTCCCAAAGGTGTTTGCCCAAATTGGCGAACACCTGGAGAGGCCTATGTCCAGCAGTGGACTGCGATAGGCTGATGATGATATCCGCCCAAATATCAGAATAAAAAATATACATGTTCCAGTTAAAATTTATCCTTAGCAATTAAAATCAAAAGTAATTATAACACATTCAACCGCATCGGATCATGTCTCTTGCATCATGTTTGTACAAAAGAAGGTCACACCGATATTTTCATTAACCCTTTGACGACTACGGGGACACGGGGATCCCATGCCAAAAACATAAGATAACTAAATAACTATCATGGGAATCAATGTAGTTTTATTTTAAATTGGTTTTTGATAGTATTACTTCATTATTTATTGTTGTCAATATAACATTTGACATGTCAACCATTTTCTATGGTCATGGGAAGTTGACCGTCCGCGTGGCGCGCAAAACGAAAACTTTGCGATGATGTCTCGAGGTGTAATAATAGTTTTGAATACTTTGTATTATGATATATTTATTCGTTGGTTAGTATGTTGTATCATATGTTATTATAAAATAAATGTGCATGTCGATTACTTTGCTACATAGCTGTGAACATAAAGGGACATCGGGGTCCCTATGGCCCGTGAGGGAATATTTTTGTATACATATTGCAGTTACATTTTTTTGCTATTATCATCATCGGCTTCTCGCAACCACTGCTGGACATAGGCTCTTTCATTTGTACGCCACTTTACTTGATCCTAGGCTTCTCGCATCCAGCATTTACCAGTAATTTTGATCAAATTGTCGCTCTATCTACGTTTGCCGAGAAGCGGTATCAACTCTAGAAGTCGTGTATCTCAATGGTTATCGGTTCTGTGTTCTGTGGCTAATATGGCCAGTCTACTGCCCTTTCTGCTTACTAATTAGTAGAGCTATATCGATGGCCTTAGTTCTCTGTTGGATCATCTTGTTTCGGATCCGATTCAGCAGAAAGATGCCGAGCATAGTCCTTTCCATAGCTCGCTGAGCAATTTTCAGCTTGTGAGTTAGCCATACCGTAATTGCCCACGTTTCGGCTACGTATGTCAGAACCAATGGGACGCACAAATTGAAGATTTTCGTATTTAGGCACTGTAGGCATCGACGACAAACGCTGCCCCGCCTAGCTGAATTCTTCATTATTCAATTCATCTAAAAGCAGTTTTCACCTAATTGTAATGTCTGCCCGAGATACACCTATTTTTGACCAACTACGAAGATGGCGGCGCTGTGTACAGCAAACGATTCAGGGGAACATGTTTATTGAACATGGTTTTGGTTGATAGTTTTAGCCAAGTTCATCCGTAGGTGCGCATAGAAGATTCGGCCAGTTCATTCAGCATCTGTTGTAGGTTCTACAGCGATTCTAGCATTATGACGTCATAATGCTAGAATCGCTGTAGAACCTGTCGTCTGTAAATCGGAAGTAAGATATGTGTTCGCCATTTAGCTCAATGCTAAGTCCGTCCCAATTCAGCGTCTTGAACATATTGTCTAACTAATGCATTAGTGAACAGTTTCGGGAAACGATATCCCCTTGTCTCACTCCTTGATACAACGGAATAGGTCATGTTTGCTGATTCTGTACTTGGATGGACATGATGGGGGCTATATAGAGACATCTAATCACTGGGATATATCGCTACTCTACGTGGTATCGGTGCAGGGATCCCAAAACAGACCAGATTTCAACACAGGGGCTGATAATGCTCTCTATTATAATTATTTTTCATTTATATTTATATAACTAATTTGTAAAATAACTACAATGTTTAATTAATTAATATGTTAAAGTATGATATATTTTGTAAAGCCCCCAAAAAAATTAATGAATCTTAAAAATTTAAAGAGAAGTTATACAAGCAAAAAGTGACCGTCACCGACCATAGGGACATGTGTGTCCCAGAAAAAAACTGGGAAACTATAACTTATTTCAGTATTTTGATTTAAAAATATGATTTTTAGGAGCCCTATGAACCATCCTAACTAGTTAAAATGATTGATTTACCTCCCATAACCTTATGGTCCTGAAAGGGTTAATATTGTACGTAAGTAGCCGATATTAATGAGCTCGGTGACGACCGATCCGTCAATATTGCTGAACACCAAATAATTAAGCAGATCACTCGAACCGCGACGATGCTCAATTGTTTCAAGTAATAAAATAATAATAATAAAATCATTTATTAACATAATACAGCTACAGTTTGTGTTACTATAGATACTGCACTAGGCTCGCAGGCCTGTATAGCAGTATCTAATGGTGACTAACTTTTAATTTTTTTTTTTATATGGGTGTGTGTGTGTTTGTGTGTGCGTCTGTGTGTGGTGTGTTTAAGTGTGTGTGCATGAGAGGGAGTTTGAGTACTTGAAAATATGTAGTTATTTTGAAAATCAGCATGTCATAAGTATACTAACACTATTATTGTATTAATTGTTTTTTTTTATATTGGCTCAGCATAGTGGCTTCCCTCCGCCTGATGGAAAGCAGGAAAAGAAGCCCAAGCCGCTCTGACAACGGGCGGGAAACCATGGTTTCCAGTCAGTCATCACAGCCATACTGGCCTGCAAGATGCTTCTTCACGCTTCGCTTAAAGGATCCCATACAATAAGAAGGCGGGAACACGTGTGCTGGCAAAGAGTTCCCGGTGTCCCGGTGTCAAGCCAAAGCGTCGCCGGTGCAAGCACCGGCGACGCTGCTGCCCGCGATCAGTCTGTGGTATTTAACTACGCCTTCAATTGTTATGGTTATACCGCCATCAGTCGGTTGCCAGCGCCTCGTTTGTTATTCGGCAGGATGCACAACGGGCAGGTGAGGTTGGCTTAGAGCGAAAACCAGCTATCACACAAAACCTCTCGCCGAACGGCAACGTGCGAAAACACCGTTACACTTGAAGTTAACTAATAAAGCAACTTTTAAGTTGTGGTGGTATGTGATAAGGGGCGCGCATGCGCCGCGCGCCGCGTGACGTCACGCCGCGCGCGGCCGTCAGTCACACGCTACCCGCGACCGCCAACGCCGCGCAACATGACCGCAGTACTATGACCAAAACGTAAACACGCCGCGAACATTTATTTAACAAGTTTGGTGTATTTTTTTTTTACTCAAGTTTTGATGTATTCAGTTCACACACAGTTATTCATGTGCTGACACTGCCGGCGTTAATGTGTCACATAATATTTCGATTGTAAATCGTGTCTTTTTAGTGCCATTTTTAATTCTAAAGTGATATGATTAGTAGTAGCGCTAATATCTCGCCAGTACAAAGTTTAATATTTCATTGCCTTCTCGCCTCTAAAATAGGGTTTAAAAAATTATTAGTAGCCAAGCTTCGAGTGTAATTTATTAGAAGCGCTAGTTAGTTGTCCAAAGTAAAGAGTACAATTGTTATTTATTACGGAAACGTTAAAGGAAATTATCTCGATGTCTCTTATCTGTGGAGGTGAGTTTGGGATACGGAAAGAAAAAAAACATCTATGAGTTTAATACACGAGACAGGTCGAGCTAGGTTTGTTTTGGCCAGTCAAACCGGCGTTGTCTGAGACATGACTCGCTTCGCTCATAAAAGACTTGTGAAGCGTCGTAAAATGTATATTATGGAGAAAAACCTGACATAAAACCTCCCGAATGACAGAATGTAATGACGAACATAAACAGCGATATTGAAGTCTCAATTCCGAACATTATAAAACGGCAATTACATTGTAAACATACGGATTACGATATGAAACTCGCATGCTGACACGAAAATAAACACTAATCTTATGCTACGAAGGTCGATAATTAATTTGAATTTGGAACTAAATATTATCAAAAATTAATTTAAATATCGAACAACAAAAGACAAATTGTAACAAAATAACAATAACATCGTAATAATAGTCGGGATTGCGAACAATATTGCAGCGATCATCAGAATGTTGGCGGGATGTGAAAAATACATTTTTATTTCACCCTCAGCCGCGCGGAGCCTTGCCACAGGAAGACTATCATAAGATTTCAATTAAGATAAAGTTATTTAAATGTAAAATATTGTTTGGGGCGTTTAAAACAATAACTCGCCGTGGGTTTCTTGGCATCGCCACAGATGTGCCACCGAACTATTAGCGAAGTCCTATGAATACGGCCAAAAATGTTTAAAAATATTTTCGAATTCGCCATTACGGCTCGTGCACACTGTCGCATAATTCAGAAACTTGGCGGAGGTGCGTTCGTGTTTTTGGAAATTAACTGCGGGTCGTGTATACCGAGGTTATCTCGCGATTTGGAATCATTAAGGCATGGTGAATATTCGAAAGTGATTAATGTTGTTACATACGTAATTCCACTAAAGACGAATAAATAAAGCGAAGGGTCGTCATGAACGAAACGTGTTAATTTGCTTTAAGTAGGTGTACACGTGTAGGCGGTTTTTTTTAATGAATGAGGCAAGGGAAACGTTCGCAAAAATCCAGTTGTGAAAGTGTAGGGAGAAAATGGAAAAGTATTTCGAGTCGCGAACGTTCTATTTTTGAACGCAGTGTTGTGTTTTGGTGATGGAATTAAACGTTCACGCGTAATTCTTTATGGGCCATATTGAAGAACTTACTTTTTACTATATGAAAATCCGAGGCCATAGAACATTATTTAAAAATCTAACTTTATGATTAAAGTGGTTTGTTTCTGTTCAGTGTCATTTAAAATAAAATAAAGTGATTTGTTTTTATGTAAATCAACTATGAAGTGATGTTTAGATGCGATATTGTAAATTTTAGTGTGGTTAAATGTGACATTTGTAAGACTAAACATAAAAACAAATTTCGAACTCTGATATGGCTAAATATTAATATTGCAATATTTTGCCATATCAGAGTTCGAAATTAACAAATATACAAAAATAAAATTGACAAAATATGACTATTCATAAACAGTGAGTTAGGAATGTGTAGGTATATTTGTGATTGCAATAAGCAAAACCACGTGATATTGTATGAACGAACTTGTAAAAGTAGCCGTAAAAGTTTCAAATTATATTAAAATTCATGAACTCTTTATTTTTACCTATATGACTTTATTTTATTGGACATAAGTGTGATTTCATGTATATTTAAACAGTTTTGCAGAAAAATAATATAGATTTTCTCATCAAGCGCATTAGTTAGATTCTTGTATTTCAAAGGTTTGAGAAAGAAAATTATGTAGGTAGAAGATATTATATTTAACAATCACTAGCCTCGAATCGGAAATATGTAACCTACTTCAATGTCTAGGTTTTTTCGGTAGATTTTACCTTCTCATTAATTCGTCTGAAATCGTCACAAACAAGAAAAATAAAGATAAAAATAATGAATTTATTTTGTTCGATTCTGATATTGATGCCATGTATAAACGTGTAACATTTTGGTGATTCAGGTTTATTTAAATTGATTTCATTCGCAGGTTGCAAAAGAGTGAAAAGAAAACAGTTATAAAAACAGACAATTTCATTTCATAAACTGAATTAATTAAAAACTAATAGTAAATATTTAAACGGTAGATTTTTGTATCGCTGTATTTTACAATACTTGCCGTTTTTAATTAAGACTATAAAATTGTGTTATATTGTAACTGTTCAAAAGTGTATTAAGCTCATAGAGTTGGTAGTATAATTTTATACATGACGTTTGAATACAACTGGCTACTTCGAAAACGGCAAATAATTGGGATGTGTACTGTCAAGTCAATTGATAGGTATACTTGTAAATAGCAGTCAAAACATGCGTACTTCATAATATTTTGTAAGGCTTTACGGTGTAGTAAACAAGTTAAGTTGACGCTTTTTAAGCCTTATTGTCAGTCCTTCTACACGTGCGCTCTGTGGGTTGGCTTCACGCAGCGCGCGTATAGCGCACTGCGCGTCCAATATAATAACGCGTTCAGGATGCTGTTCGGTCTGCCGCAGCGCACACTGCAGCGCGTCTGCCATGTTCGCGGAGGCTAGAGTAGACAAGAAATAAGACAAGTTTTTTTACTAACACATATGGATACAAATCTGAAATAAATTTATTTATTATTATTTACAAAGACGTGGCATCACCAATTTTACTAGCCAACTGACTGAATATTAATCGGTTATAGCAACTAAGGTGTTCCGATATTAACGGTGATCTTTTGAATGGTAGGTATTTAGGAATTTATTGCGTCTTCACGGCCACATCCCCATTAGTGTTTAGAAATAGTCGCCTCATACTCTAAATAAGAATGCATGTACTCGTATTTTTTTTAAGAAAGAGCTAATTTACACTCGCACACTACTCATTTCATTTGAGCGGTTTATAATAGGCCCGAAGGAAACCTCGCCTATTCACCACTCCAAATTGCATTGCATTGTTTCCGTAATGGAATACTATTTTTTCTTTCTTTTCTTAAGTGCGGAATATATCTGGTAATTTTTCATTAATCGTAGGTATTAAATGCGATTCTAATATAACCAGCGATTAGGTAATCCTGTAAAAAACCTGCTCTCTTATAAATAAAATTGCATTTCCGTAGCCAGTTGTATTCATACAAATTTACAATATAAGTCTATTCAGCTACTATTAGAAAGTTTATAAAGATACATTTTTTTTTAAACGTAGTGTTAGCACTCTACAATACTTAAGAACACTTATCATCTCCAATAATTTATAAAAAAATATTGAGATTTCTATTTGTTGAACATAGCCTATTACTTGTGAATGTTCTTATTGTACTTAACTAATATCATAGTTAATTATCATTTCAAATACAGTGTTTCTCGAATTTGATTTACACTACAATAAAAAGATTAAAAATATATTACGTTAAGCGTCAGTGAGATTAATAAAGTGAAAAAAAATCCATTTCATTATAATCACAAGTGTGAAGTGATAAAACAAAGTGTGTAATGCAGGTGTATAGTATTCTACCGAGTCTACACCGAACAGCACCGTATATTGTTCAACAAAGACTCGTATTTGTTTTGCAGAACCCAGCGGACCGCTAATGTCCGAGCCGATATTGAGTCTGTACAAATCCCCCGTATCAGGTAAATATTTACTACTAAGTTCATGTTATTTGACTTAACTGTATCACTGGTTATTTACAAACATCGATGTGGAATAAGTAAGTGTTTTTAAGATATTAAGTGATTACGACCGCTGTGTTTAACGTTTTTGGTATTTTAAGTTGTTATGTTAATGCGCTATGTATATTCTGTCATATATGTTTGTTCTGTCAGTCCAAACAGGTTCCACCAGAATACCAGCGTCAAGGACACCATAACGGCATAAGCTGAGGATGGAACCTGATTGGCGACACACTTTCGTTCTTTTTCTTTATTTTTTATGTTCTCTGCTCATATGTTATTGTGTATTTATATCATGTATTGCCTGTGTCTTGTGTTGCCAATAAAAATTTTTTCTTTCTTTCTTTCTTTCTATGTACGTTTAAGTGTTATCTTTCGATTTATTATTTCATTTGAAATGATTTAATATCTGTGCGCTGTGATCTTTCAACTATACAATAAATAATATAATCAAGCCAATCTGTGTGTGAACATCCGTAGCTATTAGGTCATTATGATCATCATAATTATATTTGCGGGACACTGAACCAGGCCATAGTTTGTGGAGCATCCGCACCAATATGCGGGTGTATAATTGAGGATAGGTCAACAAAACTGGCCGCAGTAATCTGATTTGACTTCAGTCAACCCATATCCGATATGCTGGGTGAGTTTAAGGGTTTGACTGCAACAAGACTTACCAGGTCTGATGGTTACTATGTTACTATTTTTAATCACATCTAACGATTTTTACTAACTGCGACTTGTCCTTTTTCAAACGCCTAAAGAGAGTTCTTTCCTCTCTGTAGTAGAGCAGCTTAACTAGATATGTCCCTCTTTTTAGTGGGGAATACATTATGCTACTTCACACCTCCCGAAATGGAAGGGCATACCCACTAAACCCCCCTCTGTCACCAGTGGGCAGCAATTTGCAGGGACTCGTGGCCCCGAAGCGTATGGCCGCATCCCTGCCTACAGTTTCCATGAGCGGCGGTAACAGTTGAACATCAGACGGGCCGCTTGCTCGTCTACCATTCACATGTAAAGAGAGGTAAGGCATAGCGAATCTTCGCTCGAATTGAGCCGCCCGTCCGGGGAAGGACCTCCACCCTATAGAATTCCGCAGTCAAATGACCTCTGGGTCGTGTTTCTGCCGGTGAGTTGGGTTTCCGGAGCTCGTGGGGGGTTAGGGTTGGGCCGGCATGGCGGTGGCAACTGACAGGTAACTGACCAGTTACTTGCCCGTTATCAAAGCGACTTGGGCTTCTCTTTCGCTTTCCATCAGGCGTAGGGAAGCCATTATGTCGAGCCACTATATAAAAAAAAATAATAAAAAAAAACATTTAGGCGTACTCTTAAATGCTATTGTATGAAGTATAAACAACGACTTTTGTGTAGGTGCATTGTGACAACTTTGATTGTTATTTACAAAGTCCTTTAGGCCCCGTTTATATTATATTATTATCGCGGTACAAGTCCAATATAAACTGATACTATCCGTTTACGTCTAGTCCCGAGCGTTAGATACTGCGCGATCTTATGAACTTACCCTTATGGCCATTTCAACGTCGAACGTCATTTTAAGAGAGGTAGGGCATAGCGAATCTTCGCTCGAATTGAGCCGCCCGTCCGGCGAAGGTCCTCCACCCTATAGAATACCGCAGTCAAATGACCTCTGGGTCGTGTTTCTGCCGGTGAGTAGGGTTTCCGGAGCTCTGGGGGGTTAGGGTTGGGCTGGCATGGCGGTGGCAACTGACAAGTAACTGACCAGTTACTTGCCCGTTGTCACAGCGACTTGGGCTTCTCTTTCGCTTTCCATCAGGCGTAGGGAAGCCATCATGTCGAGCCACTATAAAAAAAAAAGGAATTCACTGCCGCAACGGGCAAGTGACCAAATCCATCACTTCATCACTTACTTGTAAGTTGCCACCGACATTAGATTATTGTGGCTATACACCGGCTGTTTTCAAAACGCGCGCGATCTTACGTGACTTTAGATAGGTGTTTCACTGAGTATACGCTGGTCGCCAGCAAGGCGAGTAAACTGTACTAACGGCTGAACAGCTGAAATCTCCAGATGTTCCTTAGTTGACTTTTACGACAACCATAAATGGGCGGTGATCTGTATTCTTTTCTGTCATCGTACGGAGCAACAAGTCACATACTTGTTAATGTCTTGTCCTCTTGATAAATCACAAAATTTAAGCATAAGATAACTATTTCTCAAGGGCCGGCAACGCACTTGTTACTCCTATGGTATTGCGATGTCTATTACTCAAGACTTCAAGGTCACCTGATGATGACCTTGAGGCCTGTTTGCACCCCTCTTATAAAATAAGAAAAAAAGTCTGTCCGTGCCGGTGAAACATTGAGTAGGTACTTGTTTGAAATACACTTACCTACCGCGGCTATAGATTTTCAAGCGCTTACTCATCATAAGCTGTAGGTACCGCCTGCTATCTGTCTGTACAAGTATATGAGCCACATGATAACGCCAAATGAGTTACACGATGAGCCTCCGAAAGTAGCTCATGATGTAGATTACAATATGTTAGCCGTTATATCTTATCAGGCATCGGTGCGACGGACAGACATCTGTTTCGACTTCCGATAACATAATAGCGGTATTTTGATGGAAAAAAGCTGTCATGTTATTATATTCTTGTCTTCGGTAGCATATGAAGTGAAACTGCCCAGAAGTATGAATAACTGTACCAAGTTTTGTCAAAATCCGTCTAGTAGCTTTTTTTTCTATCTTAACTAATATTATAAAGCTGAAGAGTTTGTTTGTTTGTTTGAACGCGCTAATCTCAGGAACTACTGGTCCGAATTGAAAAATTCTTTTTGTGTTGAATAGACCATTTATCGAGGAAGGCTTTAGGCTATATAACATCACGCTGCAACTATTAGGAGCGAAGAAATAATGGAAAATGTAAAAAAAAACGGGGAAGAAATAACTATTCCACGCGGACGAAGTCGCGAGCACAGCTAGTAACGAATAGACAGACAGACAAAAATTTTACTGATTGCATTTTTGGCATCGGTATCGACCACTAATTACCCCCTGATAGTTATTTTGAAAATATATTTCGTGTTCAGATTTGACTTCTCTACAGATTTATTATCAGTATAGATAGATAGATTAAATTCTGTTTCAAAACAATAACTGACATTCAACACCCATAGCCCATAAGTTCCTTTCATCTGTAATACTGCTGCTCCAAGTACGAGACAACTAAAATGTATAAATCATAAACCGCACAGTTATAAAGGTTTTGCGGTGAGTAAATCCCAGCGTTCACACCCTTACATCTCAAAAATAAAAACCACAGTTTTCCCTCTAAAAAAGTTTAAAAAGAAATCTCCCGGGTTTATCCATATAATTAAAAAAGCGAGAATTGAATGCTAGGGTAAGTCGCACAATGAAGGTGGCTAATCAGTGTGACAACTCGTTGTAATTATAATTTTCGTATTATGTATAATTTATTTATATGTATTCTTATGTATATGTTTATACAATTTAATACTATACTACAATTTTATACTTGGTATATTTTTAGAGTTGTCTTACATATTTATAATGTACAATATTAACAGTTGATAGTTTCGCACCAAGATACCCTTTAGTGAAACTGGCACAAGCGATAACCGCCCAAAAGTCAAAATACCTTTATTCACATAGACTTAAAATAAACACTTATGAATCGTCAAGTAAAAATAATGTAAAAATATAAAAAGTAATGTAAGAATGTGAATAAAAGCAATTTAAATGAAGCTACCGCCGTGTTCGGAAAGTATCTATCTATCTATCGTTTTTACCAAGGTGTAAAGAAGAGATAAGTACACAAATGCAATGTATGGGCGACAGGGGGCGGTGGGTTGATACTATTATGCCTGTCGACCTAACATTTAGACCTCACCACCGCCTACCATCAGATAGAGTGAGGTCACCATGAACGCTCTTTTTATTTAAAAAGAAATGCAGGAGATACTAAATGCACAAAATACAATTCAATGGGATGACAGTTTTAGAGACAAAACCTTGGTTTCCATACGAGTATAGACAATGGTCCCATTTATAATATTACTACTGGGTAGGTATACACTTTCTTCCACGCTATAAAAATTTACTTGGGAGTAATCATAGTGCTTTTTTTCATTATTAAGGCAATGGTTACTTATGCTGCCACTAGTCGATTTCCAGAGCCTCGTCTGTTATTTAGAAGTATGCACCACGGGCAGGTGAGAGTGGCTCAGAGGGAAAAGATCAATTTTTTTTCCACTGGGCGTTTGCTCGCCTATACTGGGCGTATCTACGCCTTCGCAGCCGTTGAAGTCTTCACCTGTAACCCTGGGCATGGGACTGCGCTATACCCCGCAGCACTGGGTATCCGTCCGAACTCAGCCACCCACTTACCCCGGCCTACTGAGGAAAGGCCAGCGGCTAGGACGCGCTGAACGGGAATTGCCCAAGAAAGAGATTAGAGAAGATGACTCTCCCCAAGGGCCGTGTATGGGTCCACGCCCAAAGGCCTATCATCGTATTTCTCTCATCATCATCATCGGCAGCCTGCGGCAGTCCACTGCTGGACATAGGCCTCTCCCAAAATGCGCCATTCTGCTCGATCGGCAGCAACGAAAACGACGAAAAGACACGATGTAGGATCCGGATCGCTGCCCAGCCCAACTGAATCCTCCTATCGATCTCCTTCTCGAAATTGTTTCTACCTAGCTGTAAGGTCTGGCCAAGGTAGACATATGTATCGACAATTTCGTATTTCTCTACTGTCAACAAATTTAATTGTGTTGCACACGAGGCAACTGCGCGAATTCACCGCACGACGCGTGTATATTAAGACTTGTCTATACATGTGTGTTACTCATTTCCTTAACGATGCGCCGGTCGACATTTTTTTTTATTTAGCGATTTCGCGTCGCTGTAACTCGCCGTGTAAGCTGGTGTGCAACGGATCTGGGGTTTGTCAATGAGATGTTTATTTGTTTTTTTTTGTCCCCGTTGGAATTATAATGTGGAATAGGGATGATGACTAAAAAATAATTTAATGTCCATCAGATAGATTAATGAAAAATATTGGATACGTATTTTTTATTTTGCCTCTTGTTCAAAAACTTACGAAGATACATTGATTTTAAATTTCACATGACGTCACGTTAGAGTACAAAATATACTCTAACGTGACGTAGTTAGCCCCCACTCCGTAACTTTAATGCGCTATATCTAAGTATTTTCTTGTTATTTCGACAAAACAAAAAATACGGGTCTTATGTTTTTTTATTATCTAAGAGACGGACTAATTATTTTCTTCATTTTCATACCTTGTCATCATCCGTATTGGACTTTCGTTACCTATTTTGTCCACGTGTTATAATGTAAAATATTATCGTCAAAAACCAAAGGGTTTCCGCATTCGTTTTTAGCCTTTTAAACAATTGTGATGGTTATACCGCCACCAGTCGGTTGCCAGCGCCTCGTTTGTTATTCGGCAGGATGCACCACGGGCAGGTGAGGTTGACTTGGAGCGAAAAGATGATGGGTCGCTCCCTTACATCCCCTATTATATTAAGTATTATTATTAGGCCGTCGAAACGTCCCGGAATTCCCACTGACGGCTGACGGCATCGGCCATTTAGTAAAAGCGTTTTCGCTCTTTTTATATTTTCCGAAATATTGCCTGTCGAAGCCCGTTTAAAATGACAGGGGGAATGCTTTGTGAACATTTTTTGTGTGCACATTTTAACTTTGTATTAAATAAATGCCATTCTGTCATTAAGTAGTGTAGATAACGATGTTTTGGAACGGTTTTAGTTTACTTGTAGTTAATAGAATATGTTTTTTTGCTATATTAGTATTAGTACTTGGTGATTGCCTGTTATTGTTTAGGTAGGACCACAACATGCCTACCTAGATATGCCTATATATGCTTAGGCCTATATATCAGCCGCAGAACCGATAACCGTTGGGGTAAACGAGTTCTGGAGTGGAGACCGTGTCTCGGCAAACGTAATGTAGGACAACCTCAGGCCAGGTGGAGTGACGATTTGCGCAAGACGGCTGGCGAGTGCTGGATGCGAGAGGCCCATAATCGACCAAGGTGGCGAACATTAGGAGAGGCCTATGTCCAGCAGTGGACTGATGATGATGATGATGTCTAGGCCAGGGTAGAGTGACGATTTGCGTAGGAAGGCTTCAAGTGGCATGAAGCAAGTGTTGATATCTCGTTGGTTTAGTCGTAACAAGATTCACTAATAAGTTACCGGTTCAAACCAAAAACCGATTGGGGCGGGTCAAAAAATTAAAATGGGTAGGTGGTAGGTTCTTGTCAAGAAAAGTATCAGTAGCGGTCTGAAGTCAAGATATTTGGTACGTTAAGCACTTAGTCCTGCGTCTGATCTCTCTTTGATAGCGTCTAACTATTGTCTTTTTACAGTGAAGGGCTGCCCCTTACTGCAGATATTAGCATTGCAATGCACTTACGTTTTGAAGACATACTGTTGCACTCTAATATCTTCTACGTACTTTTTGCTCAGAGATTAGACGCTGTGTGTGCGAAATTTCAGGAGAGATATAACCCAAACAATTACATTACTGCGTGAAATAAATACTTCGGTGACACGGAGACAACACAGCGCGAACATGTCACAATATAATTGGTAGCACTGTCTTGAACATATGTGATGCTTGCCATTACGCGCGTACGTTCTCCTTCTCACCCTGTTACATTATTAACGTAAAAACCTATACCGTAAGCAGGTTTGAACACATAACGTCTGTGAGCTACATTTTTTTTTCAGTAGCAAGGCAAATTCCCGGAGGATACGCGATAAAAGCTTTCCGTGATAAACCGAATTCCACACACGTCACACCAGCCGCCAGCGAAATCTAGTAATTTAAAATAAACATCCTAAAATTACAATTCTCAAGTTGCCATTTTGATAGGCTCGTCTGACAACGATGCTCACTTGTTCCAAATAATAATCTAAGATACGACTGTAGAACGATCTTCGCCGAATTGATGGAAAGCCATCATCATGATCAGCCTTTCGCAGTTCACTGCTGGACATAGCTCTCGCCAATTGTTTGCCACTAAGAGCCGCGGGATGTAAGGGAGCGACCTATCATCTTTTCGATCCAAGCCAACCTCACCTACCCGTGGTGTATCGTGACGAATAACAAACGAGGCGCTGGCAACCGACTGGTGGCGGTATAACCACGACAAATGAAGGCGTAGCTAAATACCACAGGCTGATGACGGCAACAGCGTCACCGGAGCGAGAAGCTACGCCCTGCGATCGCCAACCTGCCTGCCTAGCGTTGCGATTATGGGTATATAATCCAGAAGTTTGCTCTAATTGGCGAACAACTGGAAAGGCCTATCTAAAGCAGTGGACTGCAAGAGGCTTATGACGATGAAGCGGTCTGGCGCATTTCGCACATCCTCATAGTACAGGGGACGACATATTTTTAGGCCGCTGTGAATTGTCTTTCGAATCAATTATTTACTTTTTAAAAGTGCGGCTAAGGTAGGAACAGATAACTACCTCAAGCTCCAAAAAGCTTGTCAATCGTATTCATACCTACCCCCGTTTTATTACCTTTAGTTCACCCGAGTGGGGTGCTGAATCACTCGATATTTTATACCCTCGTAAAATACCACTCGGCGTTTTGCTAATCGTAAAATTACTGTCACTGTTAAATGTGCGTGTTTTATTTCACGAATTGTTATTGAGTCTTGAGACGGAAAGTTTTTCTTTTTCACAATTTTGGTAATGCTCCTTCTTTTCTTTTTTAACCGACTTCGAAAAAAGGAGGAGGTTCTCAATTCGTCTGTATGTATAATATTTTTTTTTTTTTTATGTTTGTTCACCGATATTTTCGTCAATTATGGATGGATTTCAAAAATTTTTCGACAGTTCGACAGAGGATACTTCCGAGGTGGTCCCATTATCACCAAGTCAGGATCTGATGATGGGATCCTGGAGAAATTGAGGGCAACAACCGAAAATTGTATGCTCATATGGTGTTTTTCTTACGTAATCATATTTTACTCAGGTATATGCTTCCGGGCGTCAACATCTGGTGCTGATGATGAAGCCACATAACTCCTTAACGGTTAAGAGTTAGGGGACAGTACTGACATTGGTCGATATTAAACTAGGTAGTAGTATGTACTTATGCAGGGCTAATAGGACAGGTGATTTGGTAAGTGATATGCTTGATTCTAGATCGCAAAGTCTTCACTTGACTTAAAGCAAATTTTTTCATTCCTAAGTAAAACTCTTAAGGACATTAATTAGCCTTTATTCAAGGTCACAGCACATTAACGCAACTAAAAATAGAGAAATAAAATTATTTTTTAAAAAAATTAAACCGACTTCAAAAAAAACACAAACGACCAAAACTAAAAAGCGATAAATAACGTAAGTAATTCTATCCTTAATACATAATTATTTAAATATTACAATTATCACTTATTTTTGAAGTCGGTGCCAGCCAACAATATGTATATTGTCGTGTGGATTTGCCGGCCGCGCGCGTCATACAACAACAGTCTACGTTAGGTACCAAAAGATGGCACCGACTTCAAAAATAAGTGATAATTGTAATATTTAAATAATTATGTATGTGGGATTGATTTCTGGACGAATGAGTGAGAATGGTGAATGTAACGAGTGAATGTACGAATGACTGGTGAGTGAGTAAGAGGAAT
This sequence comes from Conogethes punctiferalis, assembly GCA_031163375.1. NCBI lineage: Eukaryota > Metazoa > Arthropoda > Insecta > Lepidoptera > Crambidae > Conogethes > Conogethes punctiferalis. Next base: position 23,516,790 of record CM062077.1, on the reverse strand, counting down.
ATATGAGGGAGCGGGAAGGAAGACGAATGGCCGCGAACACGATCTGTACCGCTAAGACGACTGTGAAGTGTAAAAATTTTTAAGGAGTTCAAATAAAACAAGAATAACGTGAAAAATTCCTTTTATTCCAACCCTCGACCCCACATCTTTTGGGGCCTCGTCCGGGATCGAGGTGGAATTGTGGAATTACGACGGACGACGACAAGCACGTGGCGGTGCACGCGGGCTTACGACGAAAAGTGGTGAACAATCAAGGGGGTAACGACGATCCAGAGGAATACGGCTACACGACGAAACGCCTGCACGGAGCAACGATGGGTAGGAACGACAGACGAGGCAGTAAGCATCAGGATTCTTACGATAACGACGATGACGACGGGGGATCCGCACGTGGTGGTGGCATGCTGCATCTAGCTGAGGACCTAATTCCAAAGTTCTCTGGAAATGACGAACAATCCGTAACGTCCTGGATACAAGACATTGAGGAAAATGGAGAAATATTTCACTGGACACCGACGCAGAAGCTCTTAGTGGCTAGACGCTCACTCAGAGGCACGGCAGCCCTATGGATGCGCAGCGAAAAAACCTACAAGAGCTGGGAAGAACTGCAAGCGGCGATTGCTAAAGAATTTGGTGACGGGTTGGACGCCAAAGCAATCCATGAAATGCTGACCGCACGACGAAAAGGACGTCATGAATCATGTTTTGATTACATGCTCACAATGAAAGCCCTAGGTAAGCGGGGAAAATTACCGGACTATGTAACAATTAAATATATAGTTCAAGGTATAGAAGACACAGAAATAAATAAAATGATGCTGCACGGCGTACGCACTTACGACGACCTAAAAGCCAAGTTAAAGATCTATGAAGCTATTGCATCCAAAATGAAAACACAGACACGGCAAGCACTGGCAAAAACAGGCAGCGGTGATTATACAAGGGCATCAAGATCGCATGCAGCTGAAGCAGCACAACTAAGATGTTACAGCTGTGGTGAAAGGAATCATATTTCGGCTATGTGTCCTCATAAAACACAAGGCCGTAAATGTTTTAAGTGCAATCAGTTCGGGCATGTGTCAGCAGAGTGCAAAGTGCAAGCATCGGCGGGACAAGCATCCAAGATGGCTGATTATACTTCGAGAAGACCGAACTCCATGTTGAACGAGCGAGTGGAACGAACGCGGAGCAATGAACGAGAGCAACGACGTGAACTTAGCTCGAAACAAGTTTGTTTCAACTCGACTCAACACGATGTAGATGGCGCCTCTTTGTATGGAGAAGCTACTATTTTACCGACGCGTACCGGCCGCTTATTGGATTGTTTGACGCGAACTTCAGACTTGAACGAGATCGATGGGATCGATGAACGTGACCGGCATTTTGACAGCTCCGATGTAAACAAAGTACGAAATACATTTCAAGAAGCAAAACGACCGATGAAATACGTAGAAATAAACAATAAAAGTGTATTATCGTTATTCGATTCGGGAAGTGACGTGTGTCTTATGTCGGAACAATGTTTTAGTGCATTAGGTCTTGCAAATTACAACGTAAACATAAAGATTACTATGTCGGGTTTAGGTTTTGCGAAAATTAAATCATTAGGTACTTATACTACTTCTTTACGCATAGATGGTATTGTATATGACAATGTTGTGTTTCATATTGTGCCTAATCATAGTATTCCATACGAGTTAATTGTGGGCAATGAGTTTTTACAAAAGGTGGTCACTGTGATGAAAGATGGATCTGTATGGGTGAATCCGACGGATGAATGGTTATCCTATGTGAACTGTGTAGCATGTGTTTCTGATTGTGTAGGTCATATTACCAACCCAGCTGTGAAAGAAGAGGTCTTGCAGTTGGTGGAGAACTACATACCGTGTCAAACCAAGGAAGCTCCCATTGAGTTGAAGATCATTATGAAGGATGACATACCAGTTGCGCAGCGACCTCGACGCCTTTCGCCCAAGGAACAAGATGATGTGGATAAGCAAATAAATGAATGGTTACAAGACGGAATCATACGGGTGAGTTACTCTGAATATGCAAGTCCATTAGTTTTGGTTAAGAAAAAAGATGACAGTATAAGAATATGTGTGGATTACAGACGTATAAACATGAAGGTGGTGAAGGATGAATTTCCTCTGCCTATCATTGACGACCATATTGACAAGTTGGCTACAGCTAAGGTATTTAGTATTTTAGATTTAAAAAATGCATTTTTCCATTTGCGAGTACATGAGGACTCCGTGAAGTATACATCCTTTGTTACAATGACGGGACAATATGAATTTTTGTATGCCCCATTTGGTTTGAGTACATGTCCAAAGGTGTTTACAAGATTTATCACTATTATTTTCAGAGACTTGATCGCACAAGGTATTGTTTTAATATTCATCGACGACATAATTATTCCAGGGTGTAACGAGACCCAAGCTGTTGAACGCCTGCGAGTGGTACTCAAGATTGCATCAGAGTATGGCTTGAACATCAATTGGAAGAAAAGTCAGCTGTTAATGAGAAAAGTTGAATATCTTGGACACATTGTAGAGAATGGCACAGTAAAGCCATCGCCAGAGAAGATAAGTGCTGTCACTAAATTCCCTGAACCGCAGAATGTGACACAATTACGTAGTTTCCTAGGACTCTGTTCCTATTTCAGAAAGTATATACCGGATTATGCTAAAATAGCCCAACGACTTACAGATATGCTGAAGAAGGAGTGCAAATTTCAATTTGATGAGGAAGATAGACGAGTATTCAATGACTTGAAGATGAAATTGGCGAGTGAACCAGTGCTCAAAATATACAACCAAAGAGCAGAGACAGAGCTTCATACAGATGCATCTACTGTGGCTTATTCAGCGATTTTAATGCAGAAGAGTGATGATGGTGAACTTCACCCAGTACATTATATGAGTCGAAGAACATCAGATGCAGAAAGAAAATATACATGTTATGAACTAGAAGCATTGGCAATAGTTGAAGGAGTGAAGAAGTTCAGACACTATCTTTTTGGAAACCATTTCAAAATAGTAACAGATTGCAAAGCTTTTGAGATGACCCTTAAGAAAAAGGATTTGTCTATGTCAACAAGAGTAGCAAGATGGATATTGTTACTACAAGATTACGACTTCACTGTAGAACACCGCAGAGGTGAGAAAATGAAGCATGTAGACGCCTTAAGCAGAAACCCATATATTGCAATGACGACAACTAAGCTCCATGATGAAATACGACGTGCTCAAGAAACAGATGAAGGTCTTAGAGCAATAATGAAAATTTTGAAAGACGGAGAGTGTTATAATGACTATTACTTATACCAGAATTTGTTGTACAAAGGGCCAGAGCAACAACTTGTTATACCTACAAAGATGGAATTGGAGATTATAAAGAGAGCTCATGATAATGGTCATTTTTCCAAGAAAAAAACATTGGAACTGATTAGTAAAGATTATTACATCTCAACATTAGGAAGAAAAGTAGAAGACTTTATTTCAACATGCATACCATGCTTGTTAGCTTCGAGGAAAGCGGGGAAACAGGAAGGTTTCTTGAATCCCATTGAAAAGGAAGAACTACCTTTGAGTACATTACACTGTGATCATATTGGCCCACTGACAGAGACGAAGAAGCAATATAATCATATTTTGACAGTTGTAGACGCTTTTACGAAGTTTGTATGGTTATTTCCAACCAAATCCACTACGGCAAGGGAAACAGTTGATAAGATGAGAGTCCATCAACAAATATTTGGAAACCCAAAAAGAATTATCACGGACAAAGGAACTGCTTTCACCAGCAATGAGTTCACCGAATATTGTAAAGCTGAAAATATCAACCATATTACTATCACAACAGGAGTTCCACGTAGTAATGGCCAAGTAGAGAGGATACACCGAATTTTAATTTCAGTATTTACCAAGATGTCAATTGAAGAACCTACACTTTGGTACAAGCAAGTCGGGAGAGTTCAACGCGCACTGAATAGTACTTACCAACGAAGCATAAAAACAACGCCATTTGAACTACTGATGGGCACCAAGATGAATAGAAAAGAAGATATTGAAATATTGGAATTATTAAAGCATGAAGAAATCAAAACATTTTCAGACAATAGAGAAGAACTTAGAATTTTAGCAAAACGACAGATATTTGATGTGCAAGAGGAAAACAGAAGAAATTTTGACAAAAATAGAAAGGAAAGCAGGAAGTACCAAAAAGGAGATATTGTTGCTATAAAACGCACACAATTTGGCCCTGGTCTGAAACTGAAGCCAAAATATTTGGGACCATACAGAGTTGCTAAGGTCAAGCGTAATGACAGGTATGAAGTGGAGAAAGTTGACTTATCTACTGAAGGTCCGAATAAGACCTCTACCTCTGCAGACCATATGAAGGGTTGGCCAGAATAAAAGTAGGAGGGTGTGTATGTTTTTTTTTTTTATTTCTGTTTATGTAGTTTAAAAGAATGATGGAAGAGAGGATATTTATTTGTGAGACTCATTGATCAAACAAATATAACTCATTGTTCTGAAATAAATGTCCAATACCTAGTATGTTGATATTGTTCCTATGTGCCACTAGATGGAAATGTTACATATTGCACAATTTGTTTGTTTATTAGGTATGTTAGCTTATATGTATCTGTGCTGATTAAGTTGTTTCTATGGATATTACCTTTTAATGGATGTCTAAACCATATGATGATCTACCTAACTATGTTGTGTACCTACCTAGATTGTTAACTGTTTAATAATGATTTACCTATGTTGTGTACCTACCTAGAATATTTAACTGTTTAATAATGATTTGCCTAGCTATGTTGTGTACCTACCGAGATTGTTAACTGTTTAATAAGTTTAAAGATGAAACTATGTACTTATAGCCTGTAAAACCGGTGTTATCTTAATTATTTAATGTTAAGAATACCTTCAGATTGTTTTACTTTTGTTTTAGAGTGACAAGAGTTGTGTGAATGATGATGATGTATGAGGTTAATGATTATTGAGTTATGGACTATTATTTGTGATGACGTATGAGTGATGATGTTTGTGTTTGGGTGATGACGATGATGCATGGATGTCTGAGGACAGACATTACGCAGGATGGCCGAATGTGGGATTGATTTCTGGACGAATGAGTGAGAATGGTGAATGTAACGAGTGAATGTACGAATGACTGGTGAGTGAGTAAGAGGAATATATGAGGGAGCGGGAAGGAAGACGAATGGCCGCGAACACGATCTGTACCGCTAAGACGACTGTGAAGTGTAAAAATTTTTAAGGAGTTCAAATAAAACAAGAATAACGTGAAAAATTCCTTTTATTCCAACCCTCGACCCCACATGTATTAAGGATAGAATTACTTACGTTATTTATCGCTTTTTAGTTTTGGCCGTTTTTAACGTTAGGAATATAATGATGCATACACCAAGGTTCGGGGCACATTATATTGGACTCAGTCTTAACGAAAAATACCTATTAAGCCTGGTGGTGATTCATTACGAGCGCATTAGAATACATATTTTCTAATAATTTTAATACCCTTTGATTACCAATGACACTTAAATGCATCGGTGACAATAGATTTTTCACTGTCTCATATTTCAGCATTCAAAGGATTAACACGTTGTTCTCAAACAATATTTTGTGTTCATTATTTGTTTAATCCACATTATAAACCAATAGTGAATGCATTTTGACCCAATTTTATTCGATTTGATTGAAATTAAAATAATCCTTATTCGTTTAGGTTTTTGAAAAATTACAAGTCTTCAGTATTTTACCGAGAAGAAACCATCAAGAAGTTTGTGTAGGCTACTCTTCTCTTAAATGTTTTCACCTCGTCTACCCGCCTGCCACAATGGACAGGTGGATTGACGATCGCAGGGTGTAGCTTCTCACACCGGTGCTGGCTGTCATCGGCCTGTGGTATTTAGCTACGACTTCAATTGTGATGGTTGTACCTCCCCCTGTCGGCTGCTAGAGCCTCGTTTGTTTTTCAACAGGATGCACCACGGGCAGATGAAGGTGGAGCGAAAAGATGCTAGGTCGCTCCCTTACATCCCCATCGCACCTGTTTACAAGTATGACACAATATACCATCGAAACCGTGTGGTTTATCCGTGTGGATAACGGACTTAGTCTTGACTGTGCCAAATAAACGGTCCCTATACTATTGTATATCGAGAGTCGTAAATATCAACTCGTTATGTGGACGCACTATCGATACTTCCTTTGATTACAGTCTTCTATAAATTTCATGTGATATTTAAATGTCACAGCCATAATGTCACGTGTAGAGTAGACGCTTCATACAATATGCACGCGGCGCGATGCGACCATCAATCATGGTTTCAATTTTATGTGTTAGTTTTTGTTTTATGGAATATTTGATGTGATTGTAATTTTTTATTGTACTCGTAATTAAGCAATTTACGAGTACGTGATGGTGTTTGTGAATATTTAAAAATGACACTGTTTGGTCTCTGTTTTTATTTATTGTTACACACTATAATTTATTAATTTTACACGTTGAGCGCTGCGTGTAATCTTTTTCCAATACGGACAATTGATGTATTTTTTGTATCGAAAATTCCGGCAATTAAAGGATTAATATTTACTGCATAAAAAAGTAAAAATCCTAATACATTAAGCCAATGCAATATTGCATTATAAATATACCAGGCTTGAATACTGTAAGAATAATTACATAAATGAAACAACAATACCCAATTTAATGTAAAAAACTAGAATTGTATCAAATTTGTTTTATTATTGTTGCGATTAACTGAGCCTCGTCTGGTGCCACCCTTAATATAAGTAATCCCAGTGATATTTAAATATCACGTTACAAAATACTAGTTACTTTTCACAGCCCGGTACGGCGAGGGCGTCTCATCAATCACACCCTTTCAATTTATTACAAAAACACCTAAACGCGTTTGGTAGAAATTTTTTAAAAATTTCAACTCAATTTTCGCCGTTGCGTCTATGTGTATTTTTTATGAAATCCATTCTCGTATCGAACATTTTTAGTATCATGTGAACGGTAGTTTTTAATCGACGTTGCTGTAAACAACTATGTTGATTAAAACGTGTTGATTTGATCAATGAATTGGTGGACTTTTAGAAAAGAAAATAATAGATAGTTATTTTATTTATTATTTTTATAGTGGCTTGACATAATGGCTTCCCTACACCTGATGGAAGTTTGGGGCTAGATGGCTATGTGTGGTCCAGCGTGGTATGTCTTTGATTATTTATTTGAAATGGTTATTGACTACGTCGACCGACTAGCAAGAAAAGCGTATTCAAACATTTCCGTGATGTGATGGAAAATAATACAATTCACCGCCATTTTCTAGCTGTGGGTATCTTAAGCGTCGACTAAGGTGATTTTTTGAAATTTCAGCTTCTTAGCCCGTGGTATGGTAGTCTGATTTTGAGCCCACTAAAGTATCGGCGGATACAAAGTCGGTAGTTTGCGGGGTCTCTTAAAACCTCTTCCAAACCTTTTTGGGAGAGCCTCGGCGGGATTTATATATCAATAGTAACGTCCTTATGTGCCGATGAACGGACTATGTAGAGGTCATCTGGTTCAAGATACATAGGGCCGTTGACGGGTAAAAGAGATGAATATTCAGAACACGCCGACAGAGAACATTAAAACGTGCTAATAAAAACTTTTCAACGGAATTTCAGCCATAAATTGTGAAGGATAAGGTGCACCACGTATAAATGTCGCGTCAGCTAACAGTTGGCCGTTTGCCACAATCAATCACTGGGGATAGAAACTTTGAAGTAAACTCGGTTTGCTGAGACCACCTAGACGCACTCAATTTGTCTGCTCAATAGCTATAACGGTTATATTGCTTTGGTAACGAATAGGCTGTTTTGACCTAAGAAATCTCATACATTTATTATTGATACATTTTAGTAACTACTATTATTAACACTTTATCCGCAATGAGAGCCATAGAAGAATGCCGTACAGTAGTTATTCTCTTGTATCTGGTATCATGGTAATGATAAGGTTAATACTGCCAGTTGTCACAGCGACATGGGCTTCTCTTTCGCTTTCCATCAGGCGTAGGAAAGCCATTATGTCGAGCCACAATAAAAAAAAAAACTTTTATTTAAAAAAATCCGGAGCTCATGGGGGGTTAAGGTTGGCCCGGCATGGCAGTAGCAACTGACAGGTAACTGACCAGTTATTTGCTTGTCACAGCGGCTTGGGCTTCTCTTTCGCTTTCTACCAGGCGTAGGGAAGCTATTATGTCGAGCTATTATTTAAAAAGAACCCAGGAAAGTTAGTGAAGGGAAGCTAATAATAAGGGTAAAAGGTATTCTATGTTCTTTTCAACATAATTATGGAGCTGTATTTATACGGAATTAAAAAAAATGAGTATTTAAAGCTTGAAGACAGTTCATAAATCGTTTACCCCTAAGGTTGTCTAATCATCATCAGTTTCTCACAGTCCACTGCTGGACATAGGTTTCTCCTATTGTTCGCCACTTGGCTTCACAAAATACATAGTAGTTATATTTACAAAATACATAGTAGTTATATTATTATGACCATCCAGAGACGATCTCTCCGATACATTTCTATATCCATAGTGAATAACTTTGGACTAAGCAAATCTTACATTAAAATAAACAGTTACCAAGGAAAAACGCCAACAGTTGAAAAGACAAAGAAGAAAATCAGCAAAAAAATACTTTGAATAACAAATTAAAAAAGTAATAGGCTATTATTCCGGGTACGGAGTCGCGATCGAGATATCAGGGAGCGAAATTGTTTTTCGAAATGAAAATACTTTGAGGTAGCCGGTCGCGGAGGTGAGGCGATATAAATATCTGTTTGTGACTTGGTAGCAAATGATTGCGATGTAGGATATAGGACGGGCTGTTTTTCGTTCGCTGTTTTATGACCTTGAATCTATGGTGTCCTACTATCTTCTATCTATATCTATCTTCTATATCTATACTTTTATTAAATCTGTAGAGAGGTAAATTCTGTACATGAAATATATTTTCATAATAACTACCAGGGGGTGATTAGTGATCGATACTGATGCCAAAAATGCAATCAGTAAAATTTTTATTAGTCTTTCCGTCTGTCTGTATGTTTGTTATACTCGTAGAAACAAACATTACTGAACGGATTTTAACAAAACTTGGTACAATAATAATTATTATTCTTCATACTCTTGGGCAGGTTATAGTGTACTTTTTATCACGCTACAATTAATAGGAGCAGAGTAGTAAAGGGAAGTGTTGGGAAAACGGAAGAAATTTTTAGATGTATGTTTGAACGCGCATCACGCAAAAACGACTGCATAGAATTGAATGCGGTTTTCACTAACCTATTGCTAGAGGTCTAAATTAAGATTTAGGCACCACTTTATGTAAGTAAGTCCGTTATTTTTGAAACCCGATACCCACGCGTGCGACGCCGCTGGCACAGCTAGTGTATAATAAACAGTTACCAAGAAAAAGGTTCACTTGGCTAATTTGTAGTAGAACCACATAACCAACTTCCATCCACTTACAGTTGCAATGAATGAATTTGATTTGATTTGATAATATCTATTTATTTACAAAAAAAAAGTATCTAAGTAAGTTTATCAGATAATGTCTAATACCCATAGTACAAGCTTCGGCTAAGTTAGCTTCTGCTGTGTGGCTCAGCGTGACATGTCTTGGGTTATTTATTTATTTGTCTCAAGTTTATATGAAAAATATTTTTGAAAGCGAAAGCTTCGATTTCCAAGCCTTCGGAAATGGAACAAAAGCGTTCGCCAACATATTATTATGCCCTCATTTTTTCTAACATAATTTTCAATACCTTATAAAAAGTTATTACCGCGGTAATATATTTCAACATTTACAACAGCATGTAAAGTTATCGCTCCGTCATGCTTTATTTAAAGCGAACGAGTCGCGTGTGGGAAATATAACGAAACATGAAACAGGAGAAGTGGGAACAGTACTGCCCGTGACGTATTCCGTACATACATGAATTTACTTCTTAATTGACTTAACCCAGGAATGCCCGAATTATTTTTTTCTTGTTTTTCTTTAGTTTGGACTCGGAATATTGTTCAATTAAGGGTTGTTAATGACATGATTTTAGTCATTTTTTTTTAAATAAACGGGAAGTTAGAAAAAAACTATGTTTCCAAATGGACACACTAAGCGCTCACAGTAGCTAAAAAGTTGAAAAGATATAATTTATCTTGTAGGAGTTATTAGACAAAAAAAACACGATTTAAAAAATGAAAACATTTATTATTTTTTATGATAGTCAGCAAAACATGGTACCCAAAGGCCGACGTCACACTTCATGCATTCAGTTCGAACCGACGAACGTTTTGACTTACTCAGTATGGACGGACACATCGTTTTTTTTTCATATTTTTTTACATAATGGTTTAAACCATCGAAACGCCCAGTATCAGCTAACTTGAAGGTGGATGGTCTTCCTCCGCCTTTGGCTGCTACTCCATAGGATTTGAGATATTTTAGCACGATTTCATTCAGCAGCAGATTCAGTAGCAGTGGATTTATTTTAGGATCAGGACAGATTTTCCATAAAGCATAGCGATTTGATTGTAGAACAAACATTACATCGATAAAAGCTCAAATAAATCAACAGCAGATCTTCCATTATTAGTAGAAGCAACCTCAGGAAACGGCCCCAAGAAAGGTTCTAAATCGCCATCAATCTATGTCCTAGGTCTTTTACCGCAAAGATCGTCAATGCTAGAGGCGATTCTAATAGAATTGGTATGACTGGCTAAACGTTACCTCAACCTGAACTGTCAACTGACGAGCATTCAAATTTTCGGTTCTGTGGAAGAACCGTCTTCGTCACCTGAATCTTCGTCTGTCAAAACAGCGGGATCAGGAGGGGCGACGTAAATTGACTCTGGTATCGGCAGGTCTCCAGATTCTTCCTCATCCTCAAATAAAATGGCCAAGAGTTCATTTAGGGTCCCACTTCCCTGGTATTGGTCAAAATCGAAGAATCTAAATACAAAAATAATTTTATAAAATGACATGCCAAGTGCTTAGCGTGTCCATATGGACTCGGCAACTTTAGGCGTATAAATATAGTGCTAAAATAAAACTAAACTATTGTTGACCTATTTCAACATATAAATACATTATTCTAGAATGGTATTACACAAAAACAACATTAATAAATAAGATAATTTAAAATTTATGTTACTTACTCTTGTCTCAGGTCCATTTTTTCCGCCGTTTTTGACTTTGGTGACAATTGAATGAATTTACTCGCGAATTTAGATTTTTAAATGACATGTCAATGACATGTAAAAAAACTTTGACATTCGATAGCACAGTATAACTAGTTAAACATTTCTGAACAATTAATGGTTTGTCACAAAAAATATTTTAGAAGACCCATATTTTTGTGTCCATATGGACACGCTAGGCATTACTGGGTTAAGATTTATAGAAAGAAATAACCATTAGCGCCATCTAGTTCCAAACTAAGCCAAACCTTGTACTATGGGTGCTAAGAAACTGATAAACTTGCTTAGATACTTTTTGTACATAAATGTATATTTACAGTGCAAGCACCAAGACCATTACAGACATGCTAACGCACACAAATTTTTGTACTGTGAGGGAATCGAACCTGCGACTACTGTATGTCTGTGGTTATTCGAAGAGATACTGGTGATGAAAACGAATAAGTCAAGTGACTGGCCCGGTGGTTCAATTGGTAGTGACCTCTGCTTTCTGAACCAAGAGTCGTGGTTTCCCCTTCGGCCGTCTATGTAACCGTAGTCTCGTCGTTTGTCGATCCCCGGACAAATATTTGTGTGATGAACATTTGAGTATGTTTGGTATTTTGGTGTTTGATTTGCATTTAAGTAAATATTTGTGGTACCTTCTGTAGGCGACGCACCTAATGTTGTTTTAGTTTTTATATTTTATTTTAAGGCTGCATAAAGCTTGTTATCTTTGCGCACATTTGATTATTTATGTTTTACAAATAAATGGGGATACGCGCGAACGTCTTGCCGCCAGCCGCTCGCTCCCGTGCTCTGATTGGTCGAGTTCGCCCGCCCCCGCGCGCGGGGTTCTCACATTTTTCACTCTCTTGCCGCGTGGCGTCCCGCGTGGTGAGTCTTGGCGCTCGGCGGCACCCGAAAACCGCCACCTAGTATTACCTATCTCCTTGCACCTTTGGAGCTCGGCACGCAGCCCGACGTTGGCGTGGCCGTTGTTACGCTAAATTCAGTGTTTTTATTTGCATCCATCGCGAACGTACTTCTCGGTGCGACCCATCGCCTACACCTTCTGATCCTCATATCAGAATATTTCTCCAGACCGGACACTGCCATCAAATTGTGAAATTTCACAAAACCCTCCTCAAAACTCCTCCGCCAACGGAACCCCAATAAAAGTCTCCTCGTAAAGTCACAACGGAAGTCCATAGTTTGTATTCCGTTTCTGCCTAATGCATTAAAATAAGCTGTCAGTCCCGGCGGCACGGCGCATCTTGTATTCAACTTTCATGACGTCATCTATGCATGGCCAGGTAGATTAGCCTGGCTCGTAGGCTCAAGATTGCTTACACGGGTAATGGATGTTATGTGTAATGCAACTGTTGTGTGGAACGAAATGTTGGTTGTGTTCTAAGTTTGATTTGATTTCTTGGTTTGGTTTTAAGTAGTGGTTTATGTTGTCGGTTGGACCGAGTTAGGAAAAGAGCTCTTCTCAATGGATTCTTGTCTTGTAGAGGTTCTTGGAGGGATCTTGGTTCTTTCCAATAGGATTCATCTGGAATCGATTAAAAATTGCGTCCATTTACTCGTAGTAAACTAAAGAACTCCTTATTACACAAATTTTCCCCGAGATGTACAATCTTCAGGTGTTCAAGTCGGGAGCTATTCGATATTTTTAGGTAAGCGCACTCTATTATAAGCTTCAATATTACTTAACATCAGTCGAATTGTAGTATTGTGCAAACCTATAAAAAACCTTGTCTTTTGCCCCCTATCCCCAAAATAGTACTAATTTAACTTGGTTATAATATGAATTTCTATAATCATGTACAATGAAGTGTAGGTACCTATTTCTATTCATGGTTTGTCATTGACGTTGCGGTCTTAAACTGTAATGTTCTTCTTTTATCTTTATGAGGAACAGATGATTTTATATTTAAAAGGCCGGCAGCGACCCTAAACTCGATTTGAGTTGCGGGTGTCCATGGGCGGTGTCGACTGCTTACCATCAGGCATCACATTTGCTCGTCTGCCGCCTCTTGCATAAAAAAAAATGATAGTGATAATTGTAATTGCTTATCATTCTAGGTTTCTTTCTATTACAAAATCATTAATTAAATAAAAGATCAATTGAATCCTCAAAACGATGTTATCAAAACAAATAGTGCCACATATTCTACTTATTATAAAGTTGATTATTCAGACAACTCCCTGTTCGGAAACTGAAACCCTCATAAATTCGTCTCGGCCAAAACTCCCCATAATCCACCCATACATGTGGGTAATAACTCGAGTGGCTCCCACTATTTCAAAAACTTTTTCAGTCACACAAATACATTAAAAATCATTCGACAGTTGTGATCTATGGCCGATCCAACTATCGGCGTCTGTAGAGTTTCAAGACTGTCGATAATATTAAATATCGATAGAAATTTTACGATAGCTCTTTTGACAAAATCTCTTTCATAAAGACTTGAGAGAAGCACTTATAAATCATCAAAACAGTCAATTAAAAAGAAATTAACTGCACTGGATTTGAAATGCAGCTTCTATCGAGAAGAATCGGAAAGAAACTCGAGAGTTAGGCTTAGGAACTGTTAGTTAAAATTTAATTTTTTCTTTAAAGCTAAGTAAATACTTTCAAGAAATAACTTACTGACAGCGTGAAAAATTGAAAGATGGCGTGGAATATCAAAGTATGACTGTAAAAGTACAGTATTAAAATAGCTCTTATTAAATTCTAAGTTCATTTGAAACTATAATATTCACTCATTTCGTAGAAAAAGTTGATTGCTTCTTTAAAAAGAAATAAATGAAAAGATAGCATCTCGGTTATTATAAACGAGGGATCCAAGATCTGTTGCTATAAATAGATTCATAGCATGGCTTAGGACATTCTAAGACGCAATAGACCTTGTGTCAAATAAGAGCTATATTAACGTGTGCAGTCATTAACTTGAGTAATTTATTCCTGTAATCAGACAGAACCAATTTAGCAAGTAAATTTTTTCCGAAACATCGAAAACGGTATTCCGAGTCGGCTTCACACTACCTATAACGAATTATCGATATAGCACATTACATATACCACTATTGGCACCCAACTCTAGCCGTTTGTCACGACAGCGAAGGCCTATCCCAGGCCTGGTTTACGGCCCGCCTAATGGCCCAACTTTTGTCGGCCTTGTTCAAATTTGCCGATTTTCTCAGCGGATAGCTGGCGTTATTTATCGCCTCGGACGCTGTTGATTCGACGATTCAATATTTGGGATTCCTCACGACGTTTACAGTGTTAAGCTGGATCCGATTCGGAGATTTTCTTTGTGCTTTGTTTATTTGTGCTAACGGTTGTTCTATTTGTGCTGTTTTGTCCGTGCCGTTGAGGGTATTGTATTTTCATTAAAACTGAAAGTGGGTGAAGTTTTGTTGTTAAATTTGGGTACTTATCTTTGTATCTGTTTCTTTTAAGATAGGTTTTGTGTTAGTAACAAAAACAACACATTTTTTTCATTGATAGTTTTCAAATAAAAAAAATAGTAACAGAAAAATGATTATTAGACTCACATAAAATTACATGAACAATAAAAATAGAAATGACAACGCGACACTGAACGGTGACCACTCAGAAACTCCTTCAAAACCAATAAAGTCTTTGTTATTTTATTGGGTTTGTGAACCCACAAATTGTCAAGTTGCAAAGTTATGAAATTTAAAATAATGTGATTCTACAGCTTCGTTTTGGGCAGTCCGCAGCATCGCTAGTAGTGAGCGAGATTATTCATATGCACATTTTCCGCTAAGTTAGAACTGTTTTGGTCTGCCCTTTCCGCCGTGGCTTAGGGGAGGCAGGGCCAAATGTCTACATACCCATATACGTAGCTTGGAACTTGGTCGTAATATCAGTCAGAAGCGTAGGCGACACTTCAATTTGTCGCCTACGCTCCAACAAAATAACGAATTAACAATTGTGGGAGTATGTTTAAAGGTTAGATGGTGTCATTCAGAGTGGTAACAAACCAGCAAAATGTCACGGGCCCCGGACTTGAGAGGACTCTAGGTATGAGGCCGTGAGCTCAGTAATGACTAGATGTATTAAGTATTAGATAAATAATAATTATAAAGTCACTTACTTCACACATTTCACTTACACACGGCCGTATTCACAAATGTATATGGGATTTTACGTACTGCGCGTCCGCGCGACGCATAGTAACGTTTGTGAATAAGACTGTAGGTCGTATCAGTTTAACAGATTTAAGTTTTATAAGCCTGAGAAATAATTAAAAAGTCAGACGTTCGAGCAACAACTTACAATTTGATCCCCAAGACTAACAAAAATACACGAGTAAGTCAAGTACATTAGGAATTAATTATCGTGAATTTTTTGGTTCCCTTTGACATACAATCTTCAGGTGGTCAAGGGTCGCCTTGTAAAACGGTATGACTGGATAAAAGCGCTCCATCATATGCTATAATATAAATTAATATCAGGTGGATTGTGGCCATGCGTTATGGGTTTGCGCTTGACTAAAAAAACAAAACAAAAACAACTACTGCTAAATTGAATTTTGCTAAAATTACAGAACGTCATTATTTTCTTTCAGATTCCAATGTCCAGTTTGGATAGCCCGAAGTGATGTCACGACCTATTTCCACGCACAAATTACTTTCGCTTCACTCGCGGAGTTTCCCAACCCCGAACAACCTTGGAGGACATTAATCCCTATCTTAAAGTTGAACTTTTTGCAAACTACCCACGGGAATTCCGAAGAATTTCAATTAACCCATGTCTCCTTCGCGAGGATTTACATACTTCGATTGATGGATCATGATAAATTAGTTTAACACTAGATCAATCATAGCTAGTTTGTATGCTGAAATACGACGTTGTGTTCTCTTCAATATTGTTGAGTTAAGCGACAGCTGATACTGTCTATGAACAATTTAATGTTGTATGATAAAGGGCCTAAGGATAATGATTGTTTGAGATTGCTGGAGGTCAAGTTTATTTTATTATTTTTCATTCATGATCAGCGACCAGTATCAAATTTACCAAATGGCTTAACCGGTGAAGTACCTGTGAATCCCCTGATATGGGATCACTTACCATCAGCTGACCTTCAAGCCCGAAGCTCGTATCTTTTTTGTTTTGGATTCTTGGTCCAGTTAATTAGTTGGACCTAAATAAACTGTCAACGCAATTTGGCACCTGCGATACAAGTTATAAGTGAGTGCAGAGGCCGGTAGAAATAAGGTTCTCTTGTAACAATTCTATGGAAATAAAGATTATTATTATAGTTAATTTATGGAATTTTTATGACAATACAATAGACTCGTGACTTGGAGACCAGGTGGTTGCTCTGAATTGTTTTCTGCATTGACTTTTCTGTTTTTTTTAGAAAGAATATATATGGAACAGTAGGTAAAAATTCAACCACCATTAAGGAATCAACAAAATTTACCTGAATTCATGACAAAGTCGCCACATGTAAATCCTCCAAAGTCTAGAAGGCAAGCTTTGGATCCGACTCCCATCTGAATTAAAACTCAAATGGAATCCGCTTTATAATTTTCCCGATCTGCAGATAGCTCTTTTGCGCTTTATTGCGTCATTTCTGAAGGATCGGAATGTAATTACGGTACGGTGAAACTTTCGGGATAGTTTGGAGTGATTGCGTCATAATTATTATTGTTATTGAAATGGTGGGATGGCGTACCAGTTTTATGAAGACTTTTTAAGTTTTCGATAGCAGGTGGTTTTAATGTAATTGGTATTTTCTTTTTTGTTCAACTTTTACGTTTTTGTCCCCGTTTCTGTACACTGGTGATCGGTGCCTCTGAAACAGTGGCCGTAGGTTCCATCCGCGCACAGTATAAACATTTGTGTGCAATGTCTATTTGAGTTGGTCTGGGTGTTAGCTATGTATTATATTGAATTACAAAAAAGTAACCAAGTAAGTTTACCTCTTGTATCCATAGTACAAGCTTCAGCTTAGTTTGAGACTCAACTTCAATTCAATATCTTGTATATTGACAGGCTCGGTGGCTCAATTGGTAGTGACCTCTGCCTTCTGAGCCACGGGTCGTGGGTTCGATTCCCGCACAATACAAACATTTGTGTGCATGAACATGTCTGTTTGTATTGGTCTGGGTGTTTTCTATGTATAATATGTATTTATTTACAAAAAAAAAAGTATCTAAGTAAGTTTAGCAGTTGTCTAGTACCCATAGTACAAGCTTCGGCTTAGTTTGGGGCTAGATGGCTCTGTGTGGCCCAGCGTGGCATGTAAAAAAAAAAAAAAAGACTAGATGGCGCTATGTAGTTCACAATGTCTTGGGTTTATCTATTATTTAAAATTTATTAATTCAAGGGCTGGTTGTTTTAATTCAAGAGAGGTAGGGCATAGCGAATCTTCGCTCGAATTGAGCTGCCCGTCCGGGGAAGAACCTCCACCCTATATAATAGAATACCGCAGCCAAATGACCTCCGGGTCGTGTTCCTGCCGGTGAGTAGGGTTTTGGGATTGGGCCAGCATGGCGGTGGCAACTGACAGGTGACTGACCAGTTACTTTATGGTTGCCACAGCGACATGGGCTGCTCTTTCGCTTTCCATCAGGGAAGCCATTATGCCGAGCTACTATAAAAAAAAATCATGATAATTACATTGACCTAACCTTAAAGACTGCACTTTGTTAATCAAAACAGCTACAAGCTAGTGTACCAGACAAGGTGTGGTGGGTACAGCATCTCGGAGCCTTTGTAATTACCGACCAATTAGCCGCTTTGTAAGGCGAGTAGACGCTTCCTCATTATTCACGATCAATGGCGACGACTAGCCACGTTGCAACCTACCTGAGATTTTTTAAATATAAGCACAAACTGTGCTTGCAATTCCATCCTTTTAGAATAGTGTGTTTGGGTAGCTTTTTAAATATTTAGGGTAATTAATTAGGAAATAAGACACATAGGTAGGAGCGACCTATTATCTTTTCGCTCCTAGCTACCCTCACTTGCTCGTGGTGCATCCCGCTGAATAACAACGACGCTCTGGCAACCGACCGGTGGCGGTATAACCATAACGATTGAAGGCGTAGCTATATACCACAGGCCGATGACGGGCAGCAGCGTCACTGAAACGTGGAGCTACGCTCTGCGATCGTTAACGCGCCTGCCCAGCGCGAGCGTGGCGATTATGGGTAAAGCGTACAGCTGGAGAGGCCTATGTCCGGCAGCGGACTGCAATATGCTATGATAGATGAGGTAGAAAACGGGCAGAAGCGTTTACCGCAGTAGATTTTTTTTGTACCAAAGTACAAAAAATATCTACTGCGGTCACCAACCCGCCCTTCCAAGCGTGGTGACTAGGGCAAATCCAGCTGTCTAGCTAACGTGGTTTTTGGATGGATGGACGGACGAACAACGTAGTCTTAGTAACAGGGTCCATTTGGGTACGGAACCCTAATTACGTTAAAATCCCACTAATATTATAAACGCGAAAGTTTGTTTGGATGGATAGATAGATGGATGGATAGATGGATGGATGTTTGTTCCCTTTTCACGCAAAAACTACTGAACAGATTTTAGTGAAACTTTACACGAATATTGTTTATGCATCAGATTAACATATAGGCTATAAATTACAACGATTCATCAGTTTTTTCATTTAGAATTTCGGGAAAATATGTTACGGAATGATTAAAAACTTTTTGAATACACCATAGATACTGTCATTTCTTGACTTTGTCAGCGAAATTATCAATTTGACATGACAGGTACTGATATCGAGGTAGGCAAATACGGAAATTCGCCACCAATAAGTACAAATAATTGTGAATTAAAATTGTGCGGCTTATTTTCGGAATGAAATTCTTCGGAAAATACTACATGCAAACTGCTATAACTGAAAAGACGACCAACGTAAAGGGATAACCACCGACGTTGTCTACAAGAATATTGCTCAGTTTCAGAGGCACCTCATTCAGCAACAAATTGGAACAAACTTTAGGAATAAAATTGTGTACAGTCAAAACAGATCTAGCATAACCCGTAAACAAGGCGGCCTGCATCTGATAATGAATCACAGTGACCAAGAACCAAAAACCTTACTGCAATCTCAGAAGGCTCACAACGGGCCACATGTCTAGCTCGGATGCGACGAAACTGCGATCAGTGTATGCTTAATAAATATTTTTCTAATCCAAATTGTAATTTCTGTCCTCAATATACTAATGTTATAACATTTCAGCCTAATAAAATCGTTTTAATTACGCATGTCGGAAGAAAATAACGCTTTGAAGTAAGTTAAGATTTATACACCGGTCAAGTGGTCGCTTTTTGGTCGGCGTGATACTTAAAACCTGTGTACTAACATGTACAATTATTGGACATAGTTAGGTACCACCTATAATTAAAAAATCTTAATTTTATCGGTAAATAATTTTCACATTATATTCTTAGGGATGCTCAGTATGACATAAAGAAAAATCGAAATAAAAAATACTTAGTATTTTTAGCGTGGCTTCTCAAAATATGTTCATACACAGGATACCCAGATTCTGTTTTAGTTGTATAGATATAAGATTATTAAACGCACTTATTTTCCAAAAAGTACTAAATAAGTATCCGTATTTCTATATTGTACTAGCTTTTGCCCGCGACTTCGTCCGCGTGTTTAGATTTTTACATACAAAAGTTTTTTCCCAATAACTCCCGTTCCCGTAAGAATTTTGCAATATCGCGTTGCAAGTAAGCTTTACGTTCATTAGGGTACCTGCACGCCACATTTTAATTATCTATCTTACGTGGTTTAGATTTTTTCATACAAAAGTTTTGCCCGCTAACTACCGTTCCCGTGGGAATTTTGCAATATCCTGTTGCAATTAAGCTTTTAGTTTACTAAGGTACCTGCATGCCAAATTTCAAGCTAGACGCTGTAAATATTAAAATATTTGAAGTTGAATTGGTAAATATTTGAAGTTTTATCTTTTTCGGAGTGGAATTTATCGAAACGCTTTCTTAGCAATAATACCTACGTCATAGTATAGCTTTATGAATGCAAAGTCTTAGCACGAACTGTTTAAAATTGACAAAATTTCATACATACTTTCATCCCCTATTTTATCCCTTTGGGGGTAGGAATGATCAAAACCCTTTTTTAGCGGATGCCTACCTCATAGTAGCTTTAAACATGCAAAGTCTCAGCCCGATCGGTTTAAACTTGATAAAGTTTCATGAATACAAACTTTCATCCCCTATTTTATCCCCTTGGAAACAGAAATTATCAAAACTCTTTTATAGCGATACCGACGTTATAGTAACTTTATGAATGCAAGTCTCAGCACGAACGGTTTAAAATTGACAAAGTTTCATACAAACTTTCATCCCCTATTTTATCCCCTTGGGAGTAGAAATGATCAGAACCCTTTTTTAGCGGATGCCTTCGTATTAGCTTTATACATGCAAAGTCATAGCCCAATCGGCTCAAAATCGACAAATTTTTATACAAACTTTCATCCCCTATTTTATCCCCTTGGGGGTAGAATTGATCAAAATCCTTTCTTAGCGAGTGCCTACGCCATAACATCTACCTGTATGCCAAATTTCAACCCGATCGGTCCAGTAGTTTGGGCTGTGCGTTGATAGATCACTATGTCAGTCAGTCAGTCAGTCAGTCAGTCAATCAGTCAGTCACCTTTGAGTTTTATATATTTAGATGGGAGTGACCTATCACCTTTTCACTCCAAGCCTTCCTCTCCTGCCCGTGGTGCATCCGGCCGACCAACAAACGAGGCTCTGGCAAACCGACTGGTGGTGGTAAAACTATAACGATGGAAGGCGTAGCTAAATATCACAGGCCTATGACGGGCAGCAGCGTGACCGGAGCGAGAAGCTACGCCCTGCGATCGCCAACCCGCCTGCCCAGGTGGCGCTTATACCCATAATATCCTCCAGATGTTTGCCCTAGGTGGCGAGCAACTGAAGAGGCCTGTGTCCAGCAGTGGACTGTAATAGGCTGATAATGATGATGATTTCTATATTAGTCAATTTTAAACGTATCGCGCCGACGCCAGCCCTCTCCTGGCCGAAAATCGGCCACAATGACCATTCTCCAAGCAGACCGGGCAAGTATGCACGAGATATTGAAGTGTACATGTTTATGCCCATACACAAGTGCATTACGTGCGGTTGCTCTGTTTGAAATAATGAGAATTCATAGTAGTAACTAGGTACGTAGGAAAGCACCATTTTTGATACCGTAAAAAGACTAATTGACTCAAAAAAAGTGCGGACGCGACATAACAATCTGATGACTGCTGACCCCAGTGGCGCATTATATCGGTTCCCGGTAGGATTCAATGTAGAAAACGAACTTTTTTAGATAACTCGAATAATTCAGGAAGACGTCGCTCTGGATAAGTCATCACCGGAACTTACAGTTAAGAGAACCATAGCTTAAGACCAGGTGATTCCTGAACAATGGGCCGCGGCTTCCAATGGCCAACCAGAGGCCAACATGATGTACCTACATTGTGTTTGTACTGTTTCAACCTATGTTCAGATTTCTCAGCACTCAAATCGAATACCTATATCTTCATCATCTTTTGAGCATCCATTCGTAAGCGCGTGTGATAAAATAAGAGACAAAGACGCGTACGTACATGATATAATGACAGAGTAAGCTCTTCATGACAAACCGATGTTCACGCAGGCAAAGCCGCGGGCAGCAGCTAGTATTATATAAAGCTTATCATAGCTGGTGAAAGGTAGAAAAACAAAAGAATCTAAAATTGTTCCAAACCAAACTTCAACAAACAAAGTGCTACATCGACGGCAGGTTTCACCGTTATCTCAGGTAACTTTCACCAAGTCCATCCCGCGTTATCTCTTCAGCTCTTACCCTCAGTTAAGCGACTACTCCGACATCTATAGTATCTTAGTCCACAGTTTCTCAACTTTCTATGGACCGCCTCCTTGTCATTAATAGCTCTTTTTTTAAAGAGGGGAATGCATAGTGCATCACACACTATGCCGTCTCCGGGGGGAGGCGGCATAGTGTGTGGGACTCACACCTCCCAAAAGGGAGGGCATACCCACTAAATCCCCCGGTGTCGCTAGTGGGCAGCAAGTTGCAGGGACACGGGCAGCGCCGAAGCATACGGCCACATCCCTGCCTGCCCTGGCCAGCCGCAGATGATAAGCGGCCGGCACTCCTGGTCCGGGGAGGGCAAAGAAGAGTGCTCCCCGGGCGGACCTCGTGCAACGGTGTGGCTGCACCCACCACACCGTTACGCCCCTATGAGTGGATCGCGCCCCAGTACTCACCACTCGGGGCACGAAGGAGAGGCTCAGAGGGCATACGATGCGTTGTATGCCCTCCGGCGACGCCCGGGCCGGGGGCGGCGTAGAGCGGGCGCGTCTACCGCAACCCTTAGCTCAGAGGGCACAGGTCACTAATAAATTAATAAGATTACACATAGCTTTACGGCAGGCAGACCCCCCACCCGTAAGTGTTATTTCGCGATTTGTTTCCCCGGCGGTAACGCCCATAACCTTGTTGCCTTGAAAAGATCGCCCCCCCCGGGGGCCCCCGTCTTGAGAACCTACGTTTGAAAGTAACATAATTAAAACTTTCCAGCAAGGCACCTGTATTATTCTTTCATCCCAAATCGATAACCTTTATTAAACCGGCCCTTTGTCATCGAGCCTCGAGCTTAAGATACCTATCTCTTTTGTAATTATTTCGACTTGGTTTGCCTAAACCTTCATTTATCTCCGTCGGCTAAACTCCGTCTATTAAAATTTGCGTTCATCTGTAGGGGTGACTTGGCAAGTTTTGTTATATGCCAAATCAAGCCGCCCGTCTATAGCAGGACCTCCACCCTATAGAATACCGTAGCTAAATGACCTCCGGGTCGTGTTTCTACCGGTGAGTAGGGTTTCCGGAGCTCTTAACTCGGTGGCAATTGACAGGTGACTGAGCGGTAGCTGCCCGTTGTCGCAGCGACTTGGGCTCTTCTTCCTCTGTCAATCAGGCGTAGGGAAGCCATAATGTCGTGCTGCTATAAAAAAGAACCCAACGTAAACTAAATACTTCCTACGTGTCTATGCGGGCCTAGTACTTCACTCAATCAGTCACTGTTTTTTTTTATAATAGCTCGACATAATGGCTTCCCTCCGCCTGATGGAAAGCGAAAGAGAAGCCCAAGTCGCTGTGACAACTGGCAAATAACTGGTTAGCTACCTGTCAGTTGCCACTGCCATGCCGGCCCAACCCTAACCCCCCACGAGCTCCGGAGACCCTACTCACCAGCAGAAACACGACCCGGAGGTCATTTGGCTGCGGTATTCTATAGGGTGGAGGTCCTTCCCCGGGCAGGCGGCTCAATTCGAGCGAAGATTCGCTATGCCCTACCTCTCTCTTGTTTGTGTTACTATGAAAATTTGACATTTTACAACTTGGATATTCTCAGTCTAAAGTTTAGACTCTAAACGTTCTATGCGTCGGCGTGGCTAAAATCAAAGTTATAAAAAGGCTCGAGCTACCAACGTCCCACGGGCCAATTTATAAAGACATAAGAAACTCCCGCTATGGCCATCTCTCAGAGACAATGTAAACTTTCCCCCATAAAAACGACAATACGCAAGCGCTTTCAGTTTTACATCAGTTTAAGAGTCCGACCAGATCCGAATAGTTATCTATAAAGAAACAATTCTTTCTAACAAATATAAAACCGGCGCGGAGTCTGTATGCAGACGTAAAAGTACGTTTTTAACTTTTCCAGTTTGAACTTTGTGATCATTTTGTGTTGGGCTGGGTATAAAGTGTGATTGTGTAGGGAGTTCGCTACGGTTTGCGCGGTTGACTTTTTAGTTCTCCGCCTTGTTTCCGAGAGGTGTTCGAAGTTGAGACAGTGGGTTGGTATTTTAAATTTGTATTTTTTATTCTTCAGACGAACGTATAAATGACACAGTAGGTAATTGAAGCATAAAACATCACATGAACATTTTTTTATGACAGGGGGCAAACGGGCCCGAAGGTAAGTGATCACTTCAGCCCATAGACACCGTAACACCAGCCATTGCTGTAATATACGAGTATGTTTATATATCACAGCACCTAGCACTTAATTTAGTCCGGCTTATTTGGCAGTGACATCTGCCTTTTGAGCCAAGGGTCGTGGGTTCGATACCTGCGGAGTAGAAACATTTGTATGCATGAACATATCTGTTTGTATTGGTCTGAATGTTTACTATGCACAATAACGTATTTATTTACAAAAAAAAATCTAAGTAATTTATCAGTTATTTAGCACCTATAGTACAAGCTTCGACTTAGTTTGGGACTAGACAGCGCTGTGTGGCCGCAGTCAAAAGACTTCCGGGTCGTGTTTCTGCCGGTGAGTAAGTATTCCGGAACTTGTGGGGGGTTAGGGTTGAGCCAGCATGGCGGTGGCAACTGACAGATAACTGACCAGTTTCTTGTTTGCCACTGCGACTTGGGCTTCTCTTTCGCTTTCCATCAGGCGTAGGGAAGCCATCATGGTAAACTACTATATAAAACATTGACCGTTCGTAGGTACAATCGACCATTTTTTTTAGAGGGGAATGCATTGCAATGCTTCACGCTGAATTTCGGCGGAAGTCAGTGCAGCGGCGTGGTCTGTGGGACTCATATCTCCCGAAATGGAAGGGCCTACCCACTAAGCCCCCCCCCCCCCTGTGTCGCCAGTGGGCAGCAACTTGCAGGGACTCGGGTAGCACCGAAGCATGCGGCCGCATTCCTGCCTGCCCTGGCCGATAACAAGCGGCCGTCACTCCATGTCCGGGGAGGGCAGATACCCCTACCCCCGGCTTCATACAATCGAACAGCGATAACTCTGACAAGAAGGAACGTTCACTACCACTGAACTAAATCAGTCATCATTAAAACAAATAATAAATAACCCAAGACATGCCACGCTGAGCCACACAGCGCCATCTAGCCCCAAACTAAGCCGAAGCTTGTACTATGGGTACTAGACAACTGATAAACTTACTTAGATATTTTTTTTTATAAATAAATACATATTATACATAGAAAACACCCAGACCAAAACAAACAGATATGTACCCTTGGCTCAGAAGGCAGAGGTCATTACCAATAGAGCCACCGAGCCAGTCAATCATTGGTTTATCAATATTAGAACAATACACCTTTGTCTGACTTAGCCAGTATTTCTCATTAGCAGTACATTAATTGGCTATCTCGCTCGTTCCCGCTCACGGTATCGTGCATCGAGTGCCCTCGCGCCCTAATTGTGGCCCTCGGCCCGAGGATCCTCCACGTGGAGTGACGTCGTGTCAGGGCGTCCATGAGTCTAGGACTTTTGTGGACTTTCCTGCTTATTAGCCAAGGGTCGTGGGTTCGATTCCCGCACAGTATAAACATTTGTGTTCATGAACATGTCTGTTTGTATTGGTCTGGGTGTTTTCTATTGTATCTAAGTAAGTTTATCAGTTGTCTACTACCCATATTACAAGCTTCGGCTTAGTTTGGGGCTAGGTGGCGCTGTGTGGCCCAGTGTGGCATGTCTTGGGTTATTTATTTATTTATTCTTTTACGACAACAAACACGACCGAAAATGTAATCGATCCGCATCAGGTCTAGTTGGCGCAATACGGATGGATCACAATTTGTTCCGTCGATAAGATTAAGTGCAGCCTCTTTTCATCTTTCCGTGTGGCTTCCAGATTTAGAATAGGGCGATCCCACCTCGTCTTACGTGTCGTTGAAGACGATTAAGGAATTATAAGGATACAGGTAGCAGCGGTTAAAGCCTATGTTAACAAGATAAAGATACAGAATATAAATTTGCCTCAATGTTATTATACTCGTAAAAAAATAAAGATGTTAAACATTGCCTAAGAAAATGAGTCGAAAGCTACTCATGGAAAAGTGATCTTCATCATCAGCCTGCATCCACTGCTGAACATAATCTTTTAATTGTCGTTTAGGAGGAATTTCCTTAATCACATGCTTAGCAAGCGGGTTGGCGATGCAGTGAGTTTTATTAGTACCCTAGTAAGCGCTGCTGTGCGTTTCTTTATATTCCCTTAGTCGTCTTCTACTACGCCCACGGGATGAGATAGGGTGGTCCTATTCTAAACCCAGGGACCCCACAGACAACATGTCACTAGTAATAATACAATGTATAACACTAGGTGTATAAGAGAGGTAGGGCATAGCTAATCTTCGCTCGAATTGAGCCGCCCGTCCGGGGAAGGACCTCCACCCTATAGAATACCGCAGTCAAATGACCTCAGGGTCGTGTTTCTGCCGTTTTCGGGTTTCCAGAGTGGGGGGTTAGGGTTGGGCCGGCATGGCGGTGGCAACTGACAGGTAACTGACCAGTTACTTGCCCGTTGTCACAGCGACTTGGGCTTCTCATTCGCTTTCCATCAGGCGTAGGGAAGCCATTATGTCGAGCCACTATAAAAAAAAACTAGGGAAAATCCTAAGAGCCGTCTTAATGGCGCTAGCGTGGTCACCCCACCGTATAGGCACCTGCACTTAAGCGCGGAGTGATTCGGGCTTAATTGTGACGTGGAGCGGCCTGTTAATGAACCAGACGTATTTTCGGCTTAGTACATTCCGACAAATAATTGGGTATCTGGCCGTAACGTAGGTATGACTGAGGTTCTATTCTCTTCTTTGTATTAGTAATTTTCCATTATTCAGAGTCGGCTCATCTGGTCTAGCACCAAAACAGCCTGTCACCGTGGTCGAAATGTTTGTTTGATAATTATCAGCCTTTCGCAGAATTCTACTGGACATAGGCCTCGTGAATTGTTTACCACTTTACTCAATTTATGGGCATCTTAAATTGTTCACCACTACTCGATCTTGGGCTTTCTTATCCGGTCTTGCCACAAAACAAATCTGGCCTGAAGGCATCCTATACTACCGCCAAGAAGTGGTATCTACTAAAGAACTCTTTTTTCCCAAAGGTTGTCGGTTCTGCCTGTTTGTTTGGACTTCTTTGGTTAGCGTGGACCGCCAGGCCTAGTGGGCCTATCCCATTATTTTGCAGTAACTTTTTCACGATACTTTAACCATCGAAGGCATGTTAGTTACATATTCGTATTATATTAAATCTGTAAGGTAAGAGAAGTTGAATTAAGATAGTTTTCATACTCATAATCATGAATCTAACATTAGTTGGGACTAGGTGTTCAAGAATATACTCGTATATTCTTACTTTGAGATCGGAAAAACGGATGTGATGTTGTTTGATATTAAAAAAATATAATATGACATTGTGATATAAATGATACCCATGTAAGACTTATTTTCTT